>JAUMHO010012303.1:0-10161 GCA_032360965.1 Ulva armoricana | reverse complement strand
CGCACATACTATCGCTTATGACACCAGATATGGTGCCACTATATGCTTTTCCAGTAGCATGGTCGGATGTTTGACTCGTTTGGGTCTTACCCGTAATTGTGTTCTGCAAGCGAACTGGTTCAGCCGTCTGCCTGGGCTGAGTACATCCTGCTACTGCTAACACACAAGCAAGAATCAGAACCGTATTGTTACCAACTTTCATTTTCCTTCTCCTTAGTCGTAAACTTGTTCATAGACTGCCGCTAGCAAACGTTAAACGCGCTTGTGCTAGACGATACTTATAAACGGCTTCCAGCAATGTGAGCCGAGCCTGAAACATCTTCACCGTTGCATCGAAGTCCTCCAGCGCAATCGACTTGCCTACCTGGTATCTAGTGTGGATCAGCCTCTGGTCCTCTTCGGCGGACGTTACTTCGTCCTTGGCGAGTTGCACGTTTCTGCGAGCAATGTCTAAGTCAATCCATGCTTGTGACACTTGCTGCGCAACTTTTAAGTTTGCTTCTTGCTTTGCTATCTCTGCTTGCCGGACAGCGGTATTAGCCGCTCTCAGTTCATTCAACCTGCTGCCGGAGTCAAATAGAGTGACACCGCCCATGACGCCAATGAATCCACCTAAACGTCCATTAGCATTGCCGTCAGGAGAGCTGCCAGAGATGTTGCTTCCCAGTCCGTAAGCATTTACTTGCGGCGAATACTTACTCATTGCTACCAGCTTTCTAGCCTTCATCTCCGCTACCTTGCTGGCAGCTCTGGCTATTTCAGGACGGTTCTTAGCAGCTTCAAGTAGATAGGTACTTACGTCTCCAGCTGTCTCAACGTATTCCAGAGCATCTCTAAGTGCTAACTGTGACCCAAGATTCACAGCCAATGCCACCTTGAGATTAAGAAGCGCTGTGTTGAAGTCCCTATAGGCTTCATTGACTTGTATGCGAGCCTTTGCCAGTTCTGCCTCTTCGCGCAAGAAATCTGCCCTTGGAACCTTACCTTCCTGGACACGGATCTTCATATTGTTGCTGCTCCACTGCCGATACTTGACGTAGTCCGAAGCTACTTTCAGCTTGGACTCAGTCCATGCCGCATTCCAGTAAGTCTCTTTCACCGTCAGTGCTGTACTGATCCGGCTCTCACTATATGCAGCTAGTGACTGTCGCTCTTGGGCCCGAGCGGCTCTATATCCACCGAGCAGTCGACCACCGGTGAACAATGGTTGTGTGCCGGCGAAACTCAGACTCAGCGATGTTCCTTTGACGATCGGTTGCATTGGCGGAGAGGCGACTGTCGTGTCACTTGGAAAAAACAACATCTGGTTAAGCGATGAAGTTGAGAACAGAGTATTGAATGATGCTGATGGACCGAACTTTGCCAAAGCCGACCGGGCAAGGAATTTTGAGCCTATCCACAATTCTTGTGACTGCCTGAGAGTCAAGTTGTTTTTGATGCCGGCTTGCACAGCATCGGAGAGCGAAAGTGCTCCAGTGATTTCGGGCAAGTCTGCCGAAGGAGCCTCTTTGACAATCCTGAGCTGTATTGGGTTAGCGCTCTGGACTTCGTCAGAGGACGTGGGTGGATACGTGACCTGCCCAGGAAGAAGTCCATTTAAGTCAGCGCCAAAGGCTTGATTGAGGACAGACAAAGCGCCAATAACAAGGAACGCAGTCATAACTGATAGAACTCGTATGCTTTTTCTCACGGAATGGCTGCCTCCTTTCTGGCTCCCAGCTTGCGCATTGCTGTTGCCTGCTGCAGTCTGGTTGCCTGTTGCTGTTGGCTTGCTCCCAAGACCACAAAGGCCTGCTCGGCAAAGCTTTGTTCTAACTGCCTCTTCTGCCGACTCAATTGCGATATCGGTCCGGCCTTCTCCTGAACCATATTCAATCCGGCCGCTTCGGAGCTGTGTTTCACAGCAAAATTAGTGAATTCTTGCATGGTGTCTTTTATTCTTGCCTCGACCGGCGCTAGACGGAGCTTTTGCTCTTGTGCAAGTTTTTCTATAACTATTTTTTGATCTGCTGTTAGATGCAGTTCGCCCGACCATGAAAGTAGCTGCGATATTGAAGGTTTCCTTGCAAGCTGGGCTCCAGCACTTGCCTGCACATGCCTTTCAATCGTTACTTTTGGTTTCAAGAAGAACTGCTGTCCGCATATATACACAAGAACTATCAAGACCACAGTTGTGCCTGGACCGATTAGCCGACGCTTCTGAGCCGAGGGGGCATTCACTAGGTTTTCTGATTTAACCGGCGACATCATTCCTTCACCTCTCGCTTTCGCATGCGCTTCAGCCAGTTCAGCAGGTCATCGATGTAAGCGTGCATGATCGGAATATCGAGCAAGCTAAGAATAGTCCCCACAATTAGACCGCCGACAACTACAGTGCCAAGCGGTGAGTATGCATCCATGCCGGTTTTGGGTGCTATGGCTACCGGCAGCATCACAATGATAGTGATTACCGACGTCATCAAAATTGGACGCAGCCTTTCCGGACAGGCTTTTATGATCGCTTCGTCGCGGGGCATACCCGCTTCTCGGTGTCTCAATATCTGATCTATCAAAAGAATCGCTGTCGTTATATCCATGCCGGTCAGGATAATGACGGCCATTATTGACACACTGGAAAACGCTTGGTGCGCTAACCACAGAGCAAAGAACACACCTGACAGTTCCAGCGGTAGCGAAAACACCATCTGGAGCGGCTGAAGGAAGCCTCTAAATTGAGCCACCAGCACCAGAAAGATAAACAAGATTGCCAGTTGCAGCCCCATAAGCAGACGGCCAAAGGCATCCATCATTTGCGTCATGTCGCCGCGCATCTCAATTGTGTAGCCCGGTGGCCAATTTAATTTGGCCATGGCCTTCATCATCACCTCCATCCCAACATCCATCGAAGGAGGTTCGCCTTTGCGGTAATAGCCCATAACTGTGATTGCGCGTCGCATTTGATCATGACCGACAACGGTGGGCGCATCCCGATATTCCAGGTGAGCTACGCTTTTTAGAGGGACTTGCTTACCATCTGACGAGGTAATAGTCATTAAGCCAAGGTCTTGCGGACCGCGTCTTTGTGGCTCGTCATAACGAATGAGTATTGTTCGTTGCCGGACATTTGGCAGGCGATAATATTCGTTCGTCAGAGCACCGGTGATCGAGTAGTACGCTTGGTCAGCTATTTGAGAGGGTGTCAACCCTAATTCTTGCGCACGTCTTGGATCTACTTTGATTTCCCAGTCCGGCTTGCTCAAGGCCCAGTCAGTGGCAACCTGATGCATACCATACGTTTCCCTGGCGATATCCGCCGTCTGCTCAGCCAGGCGAGATAGAATGCTCATGTCAGGCCCCGTAACGAGGATGGAAATCGGCGCCTGTGAACTGGCCATCACATCTGAGCCCATCTCTTTTATCTGCAATCGCCGGATACCAGGAATGGTCTCAGTAGATTCCTTTTGAACACTGTCTATCACGTCCCAGATAGTCTTCTTGCGCTCGTCCTTATCGCTCAAAGTGATCATGAACGTGGCAAAGTTTACGCCTGGCATGTTGTAGCCATTGAAATAAGTGCCGCCTGGGTCAATCCCTATTTCAGTTGAGACATGCTCAATTTCCTTGTGTTTGAGCATTATTTGCTCAACTCTATTTGTGATCTTCTCTGTCTCAGCAAAAGACAGACCAGGACTTACTTCCAATACGCCATAAGCCTGACCAACATCAGCAAGTGGCATCATCTCGCTACCGATGAAGTTGTAGAACGTAAAGCCGATCACGATAGTAGCCAGAATGCGGGCCATGTTTACGAAGCGGTGCTCAAGCATCCAGGCAACAAGGCGCGCATAGCCATGCTCCAAAGATGTAAGTTTTCTGTCAACTGGCTCAAGTATCCGCACCCGAAGCTGCTTTTCAAGCCAGAACTCGTGTACGCCATCGTAAGACTCCGGCTTTGCTCTCAGGAATTTCTCAGCAAGAACAGCTGTCAGTGTGAGTGAAACAAGGAATGATGCCAGAAGCCCGAAGACGATTGGCCAAACAAGACCAACAAACATCTGTTGAACGATACCGCCGCAGAACAATAACGGTGCCAAAGCTAGAATTAAAACAAGAGTCGAGGCGGCAACTGCCAGACGCACCTCGGTGATACCATCGATGGTGGCAGTCTTAGGATCTTTGCCCATACGCAGATGCCGTTCAATTGCGTGAATATCGATAATAGAGTCGTCCACCAGTCGTCCGATCGACAACAAGAGCCCTATCAGCGTGGAGCTGTCCAACGTCATACCCATGGGAATCAGTGCCAGAACCGCCATCGACAGCGATATGGGAATTGTTATCATTGATATCAATGTTGCTCGCCACTCGCCCAGGAAAAGAAGGACAGCAATACCGGTGAGCAAAATGGCAGTACCAAGTTCCTCCAGCATATTGCGCATCAGTATGCTGACGAAGTGGGAATTGTCGTAACTTCTCTCAAAATGTATCCCTGGATAATCCTTCTCCAGCTGCGCTACTTCTTTTTCGACACCAGCAATGACAAGCGGCGAACTTGCTTCCGGGGTCTGGATTACACTTACTTCGATGCCTGGCTCAACTTTACCGTGCACGTGGTGATATGCCGCTCGCTTTTCCCAAAAGGTGTCAACTACTTTTGCGACATCTTTGACGTAGATGATGCGGTCGCCAATCGACTTGATGGCAAAGTTCTCTACTTGCTTGGCGTCACGGGCAAGCGTATCAATGCGAACAATGGATTCACTTGACCCGTAGCTCAATCTTCCGGCAGGTTTTGCGACGTTTTGTCGATCAATTGCATCGCGGACATCCAAAATCGAAAGCCCGTATCCGGCAAGCCTGTTGCGATTTACAAGAACTTGTAGCTGTCGTTTGTATCCGCCAAATGAATAAATTGACCAGACATCAGGAACCTTTTTTAGCCTGTTGGTTATTTCATTGTCTGCCAGCTCTCTCAACCGAACTGGGTCCCAACCAGGTGCGGTCAAGTTGAACGTCAAAACCGGCAAATTTAGAGGATCTATAAAAAGCACCCAACTTGGCTTCAAGTTTGCTCCGGTTACAGGCAGGTCTGCTTGCACCACGTTCATCAGAGCCTGAACTTCAACCAGTGAGCGTTTCATGTCTGTTCCATAGGGGAACTCCAAAGACACCATGGAAAAGCCTTCCTGGGATGTCGAACGAATGAAGCGCACGCCGCGAATGTCTACCATTCGCTCCTCGATGGGCTTGCTAATAAACGTTTCCATCTCCTCGGCAGATAGACCCGGTTGCATACTGACGATGCCAACCATTGGACTTTGCACGTAAGGCATCAGTCTCTTGGGCATGTAAAAACCAATGGCGATGACAGCCAAAATGACTATTGCCAGATAAAAGGCCGCTATCGTGTACGGATGGTCAATTGACCAAGCAGTCACATTGAAGCCACGCAACTTGCGAGGTCGCCTTGGCGTCGCCGGTTTTTTCTCTTCGCCAGCGATCACTTATGGCACCTCCACATCGAGCGTGCTTTCGATTGCATCTTGTCCTTCTACAACAATTGATACTTTCAGCTGCCACAAGCCGCTCGACAGATCGCTCCTCAATCGAACTTCACCATCGTTGCCAGTGATGCCGTTGAGATCTGGCCCAGACATGTTGTTCATGCCAGGCATGGAAGTCTTCATAGACACTTTGGCTCCGGAGACATTGCCACCACCATGTTTGCTGACATTGACCACTATCGAGTTCGCATCGCCCTTTGCTGGTGACAACGAAAGTTTAATCATCAATTGCCCAACCATCTCTTCATGGATGAACTTATTGCTTGAGTCCAGTCTGTTACCTATTATTTCTCCGGCAAGAGGAAGTTTTGTTGGTCCGCTCTTGCCCCATTCAGTGCCAACCACAGCAACGCCGCGATGTAGATTTGCAAAACCGGCAGTAATCACTTCGTCGCCTTCACTGAGCCCTTGTTTTACTTCGCTTGTGTCTGCATTCGACAGTCCAATTTCAATGTCGACTAATTCTGCGATTTTTTGACCGCCTCGCTCTTTAGGCACCAGATCCATGCCGCATTTCGGGCATTTGCCGGGCTTGTCAGCGATAACTTCTGGATGCATGACGCACGTATATTGCGATGCTTTCGATGCGGAACCGCTTCCGCCAACAGCTTTCCAAACTTGTGTTTTGCCTTCGCGCCAGACTACGGCGCTACTCGGAATGGTCAGCCCTTGCTGTTGTCCGGTCAGTATCTGCATAATCACGTACTGACCAGGAAGAAATTTGTATTGTGGTGTCGTTCCAACCTTTCCATTTCTCGTATCTGAGGCACTCAACGGGTTATCCAACAATGCTTCGACCGTGAATGTCCGGCTTGCTGGATCGGCGGCTGGAAATATTGACGTAACAGAGGCTGTTGTTTGGTCGTTTGAATCTTCAGAACCTTTGATATAAACCTTGTCACCAAGATGAATCTTCTGAGCATCTTCAGTAGCGACCTGAGCTTGAATGCGCACTTGTTTGACGTGTGCAACTTTGAGAAGGAGCATCCCTGGAGTGACTACCACACCAGGACTAACTATGCGCTTAGTCACCACGCCGTCTTCCTGCGCAACTATGCGCGTATAACCCTCGTAGATCGTTGCGTTTTTGAGAACCGCCTTTGCCTGGCGTGCTGCTGATGATTGATGCCCGATGTGATGTAGCATCGCCTCAAAGGCTGCTTGAGTAGCCTGCTTAGTTTTGCCAGCCTCACGCAGTTTCGCTTTCGCTTGTTCTACCTTCGCTTCCGCTGCCCTTAACTCCGATGCTTCTTTCTGATATTCATCAAGCGAGACGACCTGGGCTTTGAGTAATGCACTCTGGCGCTCAACCTCTGGTTTCCAGTACGCTAGATTTGCTTCTGCGTCCTCTAACGCTCTTTGAGCTGCTTGCTCAGCTTCTTGTGTGGCTTCCAGTTGATATTTTGCTTGTGCAAATTCTGCTTTCGCTATGCCTGAATTGTGCATCGCAGCATCCTCGGCGCTTGCTGCTTCCTCTTTCTTGGCGCTGTATTCAGAGTTGTTTGGGTCTAACTGGACTAGAAGCTGTCCCTTTCGCACCCGATCACCGGCATAAACAGGCATTGCTGTTATCCGTCCTGTGACGCGTGGGTAAATGTCCTCATCCGTAAATGCCTGCACTGTGCCCGTATAGGTAACAGAGCCGTCAATAGTTTGTCGTTCTACTTTTGCGATTGCTACAGGTACGGCCCCTTTTGGTGGCACCATGGTGCTCATGTCCATCGCCTGAGACTCGATGACGCTCATCTGTCCCGGCTTTTTGAACATCTGGACGATAACCACACAAATAATTGTCACTCCAACCAGAGTCACCAATCCCCAGAAGTTACGGCGCAGCCAACCGAAAACAACATCTTGCCGGGAGCCTTTGCCTTTGCGCATCTCTTCTTCTGACTGAGTGCTTGAATTTATGGGTGACATCCTTTTCTGCTCTCCAGCTCTATTGCGCTTTTGGTTCGTCGATCTCTTTAATGCTTTGTGTTTTCAACACTTTGTCCTGCCGTATACCGGTTATCTCAACATAGAAGCCACTTCTTCTTTTGCTGGCTTTCAACAACTTCACGGCCATGGCATTGCCTTTCTTGTCCAGGTCAAGCCATTTGTCGGTTTCCGCAGAGGCAACGTAGACCGAATAGCCTTTTGCGCGGCAATTCGGCATCAGGGCACAGTCTTTAGTGTGATGTTGAATAAACACTTTCGGATCAGCGTCTTCTCTTACAGAGTCAGCGCATTGCCGGTCCAGAAGATAGCCCTGCCATTTGTTCAGTGCAGCTGAAAAAGCTGCGGTGGTTCCGCTCAAAAACAAAAATGCGCATACGGCAGTCGCCAATTTCTTCATACAACATCCTCTCCTGGAGCCATGCAAAGCCCATTACAAAGACCTCACCCGTTGCCAGTTGATTGGCTGTTTAAGCGGGCCCTCAATACGAGAACATGCCAAAACACCACTCAACATAGTTGGGCGGTTGTATTTAGATCAAAAAGACTCTCTTATACAAATAACTGTCGCTCGACCCGAATCCACGTAAATATGGAGGGTCCCGACTGACATATGCGATGTGCTTATTTTGCTCAGGGTCGATAAAGCTGAATATTCGAGCAAGATCGACTAGTTTGATGCTCAAGTGCTCTATGTCATTAAGCAAACCAATAGAACTCGCAATCGCTGGCGGCGATGTTTGCCCCATCATTCCACAGCAATCTTTGACCTTGCTAAGCAACGGCCCAGCTTTGTCGCAACTTTCGGAACTGCCTTCACTGCAGCAGCTATGTTGTTCTGTCGCAACTAATTCAACCGCAGGCTTTTGCACACAACAGCACGCTTCTCTTGGCATTCCATAAAGGAACGCCAGAAAAACCAGAAGTAATGGGAAGAGACGTTTCAAAGCTTTATCATGCTACTGATTACCCAATTTGTATTATACGGACTTTGACAACCTAGTGTTTATCATTTACTAATTTTTGCCGCTGTCACGCCAGGTCGTCGTTTTTGTTTATGTGCACAGTTCCGTCCCCAATATCCAATTGCCGCAGGGTCGTATGAAGAGACTGTCCTTTTAAGAGGTCTCTTTGCCTTTCGTCCTCTAGGGCGAATGCCACAAAAATAACCTTTTTGTCGGCCATTTCTTAAATCTCCGTAGTTTGTTATTTAATCATCCACCGCCTCACCGGTTTAGTGAATTCTTGACAATGCTGTTTTTAACAAAGGCCGTATTCTGTCAAAGTGAGAGATTTTCGGGGACAGGTACGGATGAAAGAACGAAGAACCATAATTTTTCCATCTTTACAATAATGGTATTTTCTAAGGACCTGTCCCTTTATTTCAGCAGCCTTATAACTTTCGGTTGTTGGTTTTCTAGATCTGTTCGACAGTTAATGACCCCGGTTGCTGCCAAATCGATCTAGAATTAAGATATTTTGAGGCTGGGTATTCTATATCAAAACTCAGCGTTCTTTTTCCTTATTTTTACTATTTCTGTGCCAAAAGTCTTTTCAACGGTAAACATCTTTTGATGGGCAACCTCTCTTGCATTTCGCTCAGCTTGCCTAGCTGAGTGTGCATATACTTTACGTGTGGTGCTCAAGTCTTTGTGATTTAGCGCATTACCAATTACAGACAAACTTGCGCCTGTCATAGCCATGTAGCTTCCGAGAGTGCGCCTTAAATCATGAAGATGCAGATTGGAAATGCCAGCTCGTTTTAGTATTCTATACCAGCCTTTTTTAGGATCAACAAGATGTCCTGAGTTACCGGAGCTAGCAAATACATATTCAAAACTTTTTCTTGCATTAAAACGTCTGCGTAAAATTTCAAGTTCTGGAGCAGTTAACAAAATCGTTTGAGCTGAATCATTCTTTGTATCAGGTATTGTCCACATACCAACATCTAGATCAATATCTCGCCAGTGCATGGCAAGAACATTGGATTTTCTAGCACCAGTATAAAGACTAAGTAGTACATAATCTTTTATATCTTGTTTAGGTTCTTTTTCAATTGCAGCTATTAATCGAGGCAATTCTTTTTCATAAACAAATCGATCGCGCGGTTTTAATTTGAATTTTGTTATACCAATGGCAGGATTTTCGCCTTCATACAATCCCCATTGTTTGCCTTTATTTATAATAGCGCGCAATAACTCAAAAGTTCTATTAGCCGTAGTTTTGCCATTTTCTTGGCCCAATTTATTCATCAGGAGCTGTATATCAGATCGTTTAATCGAACTGACTGTCCGATTTTTCCAATGATCTAGGTAACGATAAAAGCACTGTTCAATTTGTTTAGATGTTTTAGTATGGTCAACGGCATAGCCATGAAGATATTCTTTAAACATTTCACCTAGTGTAATGCCTCCTGTTGTTCTTCTAGAGCTAAGTGGATTTTTGCCAAGAGTAATTTGTATCAAGACACTAGATGCTAATTGTCTTGCCTGTTCAATACTTAACCCGGGATTGTTAGCTAGTGTAGATAATGGATCTTTATTGAATTCTGACGATTGAACAGCTTCAGGGTTGTATCGGCCTAGTACTACACGTTGGGGATGTCCGTTGATCCAGCGATAAACAGAAAAACTTTTTGTACCTGCACTTGTTACGCGAAGTTCAAGCCCTTCTATTTTGG
>JAUMHO010012292.1:0-10162 GCA_032360965.1 Ulva armoricana | reverse complement strand
AGATACTTGCAGAAGACAATGAATTTCGGCTTACAGTTTAAAGGCTCTGGGGAGAGCAGTGTGGTGGAAGCGTATACTTATGCTGATTTCGCTAATGCTAGGTGTCTGAAGAGTGTGTCTGGCACCTTAGTGAGGATGTATGAGAACTGCGTGTTATGGAGATCCAAGCGACAGGAAATTATTGCTGGTGATACTACTGAGGCTGAGCTCATCGCGATGAGTGCAACAGCGAATGAACTCATGTTGGTCAAGCAGTTGTGTACTGACTTGAGTTTCTCTGCGCAGAAACCAGTACTGTGGGGTGATAATAAGAGCACCAATTTGCTGGCTGCTAATCCTATCTCTAGTGATCGGTCTAAGCACATCCGTGTGCGACACCTGAGGGTGAGAGAGGCTGTAGAGTTGGATGAGATGGAAGTACAATGGATAGGTACTAAAGAGATGTTGGCTGATGGGTTGACAAAGGTGTTGGCAGGTCCTGCACTGTCTGACATGAGGGACAAGCTGCATCTAGTCGATGTTGGCCCAGCACCAAAGCTACCTGCACCTTGTGGGGGAGTGTCATAATAGGGCGACAGTGCCGGGCATGCATGCATGGCCTCGGTGCTGTACTGGACTACTGCATGCATGGAGGATCACTGCAGATCCACGTAAGGCATTATGCCTGATTGAGTGATCATCTGTGATCGTCCGTATCTGTGGCAATAGGCCAAGGCCATATAAGCTATGAGCCACTAATTGTAATACTCTTTCGTCAACTAAGTCTCACATGATCTGTCTGACTGCGCACAGTACCTTGTCGACAACCCTAAGCAAGGTATGCTGCGCTGTCTCCCTGTGTGTATGTAATCTGTTCCAGATGCCTGCGGGCAGAACCCGCCTATGAGTCACAACAGCCCGTGCATAGCGGCGGCGCGCGCGGCTGAGGGGTCAGTGGTAAAGGCCCCCTACATAGCATGGTGTGGACATTAGTAAGGACCGACCAAGATATACTTGCGCATACCGCAGGGTGGCGTGGAATTCATGCATGTCACATGTACTGCAGCTGTGCCCAAGTCATTGAGGATTGTGCTAGCCGTTCAAAAACTTCTCTGATGAATTCAACAATGACACCATCGTGTTCAGCACATCGAGGAGTGTTGGGAGAGCCTGGTCTCAACCGCTGCCCAGATGCAGCGGTCCCGCATCCATATCGGCGTTTCCCCTTGTTACCAGATGTCACGTATAATTTGTGCGGCACTGGTCAGAACATGATCAATGGCTGTGTGCCCCGCCGGGACTTGCCACAGCTTGCGTAGATCATGCATGGTGCAATGCTTGTCAGAATCACAACAGCATACTGGCGTCCCTGGGCATCATAGCGCTACCTTTGCTGTACATATAACTTCTTGCCAGCAGGAAAGTTATAGGCATGTGCCAGGCTGGGCTGGTGTGAATTTGCGCGTACGAGCCTGCGCATGCTGTTGAAAGACCGGCCTGGGCCCGGCGTTTGTGGCAAGCCGCAGAGCTGAAGCATGACAGAGTATCATCAAGAATGATGACAAACATTTTTAGTACCATGGCCAGGTCTGCGGATTTGTGCAAGCAGCGCCAGATACATGCGCACATGTGTCGTATTGCGGCCGAATCGGCTGAGCCGATCTCTGTGTCTATGTGAATTCTACCGTTCTTGATGATCGCGGGGATGCTAGTGCGCACTATGCACCCAACATCCATTCAGCGATGCTACACCTTGAATTTATTGCATGAGTTGTGGTGATGATCGCCAGTCACAATTTCCCACGTGATCGAGTAGAGTACTCAACACGCGTTCCGCATACAGTACCATGGCTGCCGTGACATAATTACATGAAAACGGTTAAGCCGCCTCGTCTTCTTGTGATGTGCTGCAGGTTATGCGCTTCCTTGCATGGCTTGTGTACCACTCATGCTGTCACGGCTTCCTCGTCCAGTCAGAGCTAGGTTTCCGGCTAGCGAGTGCCGACCGACATTGTGCAGAAAAGCATATATCGGTATGGCAGACATATCGGAGCCTCACTTCCACGTCGCCCCTGCAGCTGGTTGGATCAATGACCCCAACGGACCGTTGCATCGCGACGGGTTGACACACATGTGCGATGTTCCGTGCGATGTGCCGAGTTGGCCAAATCATGCTCAGTGGCCACGGTTAACACAACGGTCAGGGCGTTCTAGCCTGACGCGCCATGGCATGATCCAGATTCTATCAACACGTCGAGGCAAAGACACATTGGGATTGGGGACTGGTGTGGGGTCATGCAGTCAGCAAAGATGGGGTGCGGTGGCAGCACAAGCCGGTGGCATTGCGACCTACTCCACGGGCAGCTGACACTTCGGGATGTTGGAGTGGCTGTGTAGTAGCAGATCGCAGTGACAAAATCCAGGCTCTTTACACAGGTGTTTACTCAAAAACTGCTCTGCACCTGTGAACCTGTTTTAAGGGACATGCTCCCTTGAGCGAATGAAAGGTTTTCCTAGCGTTGTTTCATGCAATCAAGTAGTCCAAGTGACAAGTGATGTTTCTTATCAACCACGGGGCAGCCCAAATCCAGGTGTGCGCTTGAAAGGAGCTGCGTTTGATGGTCCGGCCACGGAAACATACAGTGCCACGGAGCCAATGATAGAGACGGTGATGCTGTCAGCATGTGTTTCTGGCACTGATTTAACTCAATGGAGCCCAGGAGAGGTCTGCATCGCAGAGCCACCACGAGAGTTCATGCATAATGTGGGTGCGAAACATCGTCCGATCCACCTGCATATTCCACAAGCACCCCTGCGCTTACTGCTTGCCACACCGGCAGGCGACCTCAATGTGATGCCACCTTCGTGTTGTGTTTACATTGCCAGTTATCACATGCATTCACAGAAGCCGGACATGCAGGGCCCAGTTGCGTTGAAGGTTGGCGTGACCCGTTTGTGGTGACCACAGCGCAATCAGGCACAAGTTATGTCATGATTGTTGGCTCAGGCTACTGTCGTGACAACCAGAAGAACGGATGTGTGCTACAGTACTCTGCAACAGACGTGGCTGGACCATGGCAGTATGACGGGATTGTCATGGAGGGCGACTGGCAGCATGGCCGGGTCTGGGAGTGCCCGGCACTGGTTCAGGTCAGTGATTGTACTATCCTCTTGTCAACATGCCATACTGTGTCCACCAGGGCACACTCTGTTCTGGTGAAAGCTGTGCATTCGGCAACACGACGTAGTGCGTCATGTCTTTCTGTGCTTCACACGCTGCACTTGGCTGGCAGGCGCACCGATTCCGTTGCCGCATGAGATTGCAACAACTGTGCACAGCTGCCCATGCAGTCGTCCTGTACGTGGTTTGCTTACAGTGAATGCCTGGTAGAACGCGTACAAGAGTTGAGAGGTGTACACAGTGTAGGTGCCACCAGTAGGCGACCCAGGTGTACTTGAGAAACTCGAGCGAAAGGATGCATCCAATCCAAGGGACTGCGTCGTAAGTTTACGAGGGCCTCAGGAACATGGCCATGGTTTGCACCTCCTGCTTGTGGGAGCATATGAATCTGTTCAGCAGCAGCAGCTCTGGACCTTTGACCCAGTTATGGCTTTTCTGGGAGCCTATGACGGCAAAAAAATGGTGCCTGCGGCCAGTGTTGCACAGGGAGAAAGGTGTGCACTGCACCCAAAGAAAGCCTTGTGAAGACTGGGTAGAGTATTGGATGCCAATGCTTCAGTGGACGCAGCAGACAATTGTAAAACAATTGTTATGGGAACGTTTTCAAGGCTGACGATCCTGAGTCCGTATCCCAGTCCGCCAATTGAGCAATACAAAATGTAGTTCATGTACTAGCACAGCGTAGTTGACACACAAGAATGGAAGAGCTGATGCAAGCGCAGTTGTGGCCTGCGTGACAGATGTGATGCTTGCACTGTTATGCAGGGTTGACATCGGTGATGCCCCTTATGCTGCAAATGTGCACATTGATGGCCATGGCCGCGTGATCCTGTGGCTATGGCTGCGGGACCCGCGCCCCTCGCATTTGCCAGGTGCACGAGTGTGTGGCTGCCTTGCGCTACCACGCGTGCTTGCATATGCAGAGGACCAGGCGGCTGGTGTTGGCGGCAGTGCGTGCCCTGTGCTGTTTCAGCAACCTTTGCCAGAGCTCGCGTCCATACGAACAGCTCTGATTTGGACTGGTGAGAAGGGCGAGGCGGGCCCTGGGCAATGCCCAGCTCTGGTGCAGCTGCCGCATGCACACTGCAACTGTGAGATCACCCTGCACAGGTGCAGTCCATCTTCCACCTGTCGGTGTCCTGCATACAAAGTGATGCATGTGATACTTTGGCTACTACGGCAAACCTCTGTGGCGTGCAGGGACACTGCAGCAATGTCAGGGATGATATTGCAACATGCTGAACAAACCCTGGCCCTATTGATATGGCTGGACTGGGCTGCAGATGAGTGGGGATGGGTCAAGGGGGACAGGCAAAAGCTTTCGCATGCCAGCGGCCGTGCAACCTTGAACGAGGTGGCTGCAGACCAAATGCATGGGCACCTGGCTTCACAAGTGAGTGTGAAAGGACAAGTGGATGGGGATCGGATCTCCATCTCGCTGTTTATCGATGGGACAGCGGTAGAGGTGTTCACCAGTTCAGGCAAAGCTGCTAGCACGAGAATGTACTGGGAAACTCCAGGCAGTCTGCAGGTGTCTACATGGTCAGCGGGCGGTACATCAGCAGCTGAAGGTTTTGCCTGGGAGATGGGTAGCATATGGACTGCAGGTGCCAGTGACTCCCGAAATAACCAGCAGTCTGTTGCAGAAACATTCACAGCATGATGTAGTGCCATTCGCACTGGGCATGGTTTGGTCAATCTCTTACAGCTGTCATGCAGAGATGATCAAGTGGCGTGAATTTTGTTTGGATTGTTTCTAGTTTTGTGGAAGTTTGGATGGGTTCTAGTTTTCCATGATCATGGGCAAGGTTCGCACCAACGCATTCTGGGATGCCATCAGCAGGCTGTAGCCACATCTCGGTACAGGCACCCCTTTTCTCCCGTGCGTCCTGTTGTTCAAATTCTTCCCCAAATTTTGGTATTTACAATAGGAACAAGGGATTTTTGCAGTGATTTGAAGTGTTCATACCGCCGGCGATCATGCAAGCACTTCAGTCCTGTGTAGTCAAGCAGGAAGACGCCTGATTCTGTTTTCACTGTCACCTTTCACGATGGGTACCTGAGCAGTGTCTCCTTCATCCCTTCCGTCCTTTTTTATGCTGCATGATGCCATGGGCGAGTACCAGGTTCCCCGTTTGGCGTTCATATACATCACTACTTACAGCCTCATGAAAGCCTGCATGAAAGCACTGACGGCCATGTGGGACTGTGAGAATCCTTAGCACGATTTTCACAGCTGGGCCAAAATCTAAGGGGCATTATTTTAAAATTGACATTGGAGTGCATAAAGAGATGACATTGGAGCGCATGCAGAGAATCATTCACATCACAGCCAGCAACTTGTACGCATTCAGAGACGCCGCCATTATGGAATGTGTGAAGCGATAGGATCAATTGGCTCAAATCACAGAGAAAGTGAGTGCGTTTACCGAGTGAACTGATGTGTGAGACCCATAAAGGTTTCTTGTCTGACAAGCAATTTTCATAAGTCCCGTAGCAATGAATCAACAACCGGAACTTTTGTCAGCAAACACATGCATGCAAGTCTTCTCCAGGTGGATGGTCTGTCCCAGATTTGTACAGGGTGATCACACTCGTGAGCAGCACTATTTGTACCACTGAACGGCCGCGCGCATTAATCCTATTCTGATTTGGGACCACATGCTTTGTGCCACCAGGTAAACGCTGTCTGTAGAACGGATGGAAATGCAGGATGTGTTCTGCGACTCCTTCTGCAATCCTGTTAGATTTTCACAGGCAGTCGTTGCAGGGAAATCTATCGCAACGCATTTCCAATTTTGAGACACGTCCATGAGCTGCGTTAGGATAGCGCACCATCATTGTGTACTTCTAAATGAACATGGACTGGACAAGTCCATATGGCTTGTAACAGTTCAGTGGGATGCCATAAAACATGACAGCAGCACCGGCTGCTCTGTGCCACATCACGGCTGTGTTCTGTACGTAACTCACCGCACGTCAGCGACGTGACTTGCCAAACTGTTCGCATGGGTCTATGAACAAAAAATTGCCCGCGGATACGAACATAGGCATAAAGCCCACAAGGGCGCTAGAGCTCAGACTGCGTTTCTGTTGACGTACAACAGTCTGTGCCCAGCAACACTTGATTGTATGAGGGAGACTGTTTCTTCTGGCATTCCGCAGCTGGTAAAACCATCGACCTCGTTGCTTTGATGAAGCTGTCCAGGCTGCACGTGCCACCTAGGCATGCAGGCGACTCCCTCAGAACATCACCTATGGCCGCACCATCGACATTAGAATCATAGAATAGGCGAACTTCGAACTTCCTGTTGCTTGGGCACGCAGTCTTCTCCCATAGTTCAGCACGGATGTGAGAGGCAAAACGGGGAATCGGTAACTTTTCAGCTGCACCCAGAGCTGCCAAAAGAGAATAAACCGTCGTGTCATGAGCGCTGTAGATGGTCATTGAGGCACCGTCTCCTGCATTCAATGGTCAAACTCAACTGTCATCACTTGAGTTGGGAAGGTATTAAGCAGCAGCAGAACAATTCGGAAGCACTGTTCGAGGGAACCAGGATCGGGAACAGCACCATGACAATCCTTGACTTTTCGGGATCGATGGCACTGATTCTGTTGCTTCGAAACATCCTGGAATTTCTTGATCATTTCATCCAATAACACACCCCCCTGCATGATGCAGGGTCTTGGACAGAATTCTCAGCATTTATGTTCACAAACCTACACAATTCAAGTGGCTTCTTCCTACATGTGCCAATGTGGCAGTGCATGGAGATAACATATCACCATCAAGAGACACAGGTGTGGTATGACATGAAAGAGGGCAAAGCTGGACACGGCAGAAGCAACATTGTTGTAGACGCACCGTGAGTATACCTTTTTTCGAATTGTACCTGGTTTGCCAAGAAAAGTCTGCAACGGGCTGAAGAGTGTCAAGAATATAATTGTTGGAAGAATTGGAGGAATATGATTTACCGTCCACGTCATAGCACTCCAGGTTGCTCCAAACCTGCAGCAGGCCTGCAATGATGATTGGAGCCTAGGCATGAGCAAATGATCCTGTGGACCAGGGTTCGAGTGTGAAGTGGGCAGGTACCTGCTCCATCAGACCCAGAGAGTTGAATTCTGGATCATCGATATTCGCGCATCCTTGACAAGCACCATCTGGCCACTCGCGCACTTCAACTTTGTCTGAGCCTGCTAAACTGATCATTTCATCCTTCACATTGGCAAACCTGCCATCAGCAGCTTCTGTCCATTTGGCGCTTGTCTCCAGCTGCTCTAGCCACGCATCCCACCCTTTGCACACCGCTGCTTGGTACAGCACAGGATTTGATTCATCCATCACAGTCACATCCGGGATTTTCGGAAGATCATCAGAACTGATCCCAATGCACTGTGCAATACATGCCGGGCTTGACCGTTTGCCGTGTCCTTCCCGACACTCGCAGATGTGATTCACATTTGTAGCTGTTCCTTGCCTGGAGTACATGCCCAACAACAGGGATGTTACCGTGTCTACGGTTCGATCGTAATCTGTTGAAAACACCTCCACCGAGTGTTCCTTGGGGCTGAAGCTTCCACTGTGATAATACCGCAGCTTCAAGTCTTGGCCTAGGTGAAACCCGTGCTCCATGCCACGGCTTGTCAACTTGCCTGGAGCTAGATCTTCCTTCTTCCAACCCCAGCCTCCCTCAAAGTCAAACCAATGTATAGGGGTGCGCTCTCCTGCACAGATGGTCGTATTTCATGTCAGAAAATCGGTGCGTTGCAAGCCAGGAGTGTGGCATATTCGATGGAATCACACGATCGTTGAGTCACCACACCATGGCGATGCAGAACGTGCAGATGTCTAAGAATAGCACGTTCTGAACATTCGTCGTGGGTGTCGCCACCCCGTGGTTTGCCAACTGGGCTTCTGCGAGCATGAGGCAAGAAACTGACGACCACTACCACAGCTAGCACGGCAAACACAACTAAACATGACCGTGTAAGCAGCTGCTTTGTGCTTCCCTTCCTGTTTGACTCCATGCTTAGACTGTCGATCGCCATGCCGCAGCCCGGAGCACTCGAGATGACAAGAAACAAATCACGTACGGAGGGGCTTGCCTGCGACGGGAACCGCAGTCTGCAATTCCTGGTGCAGGCCAACGAGACAGGTTCTTTTTATGAGGGCGTCTTGGCTGGGTACGAGTCGAACAAGTCGGCTCTCCTCAGTCTGTACATGCCACGCATGCAACAAGGCCACGTGTGAACACGTTACGTTAATCGGCTAGCGAGTCCGTCGGAGCATCATGCCAATTCAGACCAATTCAGACACGCATTGCGCGGAAGGATGGCCATACCACCACCCGTGCGATTCAGCTATGGCGTTAGTGAGAAAGCGCAAGGCTAAAGTAGTCATCTTGCATCACACATCGAAAGATGTCCTCACAGCTCAGAGCAACGTTGACAGTTTTAATCTGTCTATACAGGAGCGGCGGCCCAGCTGCCCAGCCCCCGGCTCGAAGCAATCAAATGCAGTGCCGCTCACCCAGCACCAACAATCCTAGAATGCCTGCAGCCACTGGCATTGTGGGACTGGCACTCTAGCGTAAACAATCATGCAAGATCGATGACGCAATCGGGCCAGCCTGGCAGATGGTGCAGCCAAGCACCATGGGCAACCTGGACCACACAGTGCCAAAGTTTGATTACACCGCTCTATTTTAGCATGCCAAGGCGCGGAGCATGCCAAGGCATGGTGTCTAGTGGCCGAGCTTTCAGCTGCGCATGTGCCTGAATCGGGCGAAACGCTATATAGGATTCAGGCGGCAGCGCCCGTGGCTGTGGGACAGTAAGCCATTCCGGCCTGAAGCTGAAAAAGCTATTCAGCTTGGCACTATCGCCCGCAGCATCGCACAGCCTGAGGTCTGAATCATCGACAGCCCATGGTGTGCTGCTAATATGCCGTGAGCACAGACCATCATGAACAGAACGTGTATCCTTTTCACAGCTGCATGCTTTGTAAGCCATCCAAGAACAAGTGCGTGTGGGAAGCCAGCTGGTTGGAGCCCCTGATCAGCGCATGCAGGAGCTGTGGATGTGGCATCACCGGCACAGGCATATATTCCGGGCAAGTGACAGCACACAAGCTTGTTTTGTCTGGCTGGTACCTCTTGTCTCGGAGTTTTTTGTTCTATGCTGTGGAAAATCCTCTGATGTATGCTCGTTTTTACAGAGGATTCCAGTGCAATTGCAAGTTTTGTGGGTATACGTTGCTGGAAGCCCTCCACAGTGCCTGCATATCTGTAAGAAGGCTCCCAACGATGCACTACGTGAGTTACTCGGGCACATGATTGCATGCCAGGACCAAAAATCTGTCTCATTGTGCGGTCACATGCACACCGTGCACACCTAGAGAGAAGACACATAGGGGGGGGACGGGGGCATGCTGGGAGGGAACCTAGTGTGGTCGCAGCCCAGATGATGAAGACATGAGGCTGAACTTGTTGTGGCAATGTCGGGCAAAGTGAGGAGGCAAGATAGAAGGGGTTTGAGCCAGGTGTATGTAGGAGAGGCCCCACCCACTGACAGGGAGGTAGGCGGCCTTGCCGGATGTCTGGTGTCTAAGAACAACAAGACTTTGGAAGACATGCACGTGAAACTGGGTGATCTCAGTCAGATACAGATTTGCTGACAACACATCCTGCAGAACATTCCTGCTGCGTTCCACACAGACGCATCACTTTAATTGCGTGTAAAACAGAGCCATGGCAGTCACAATGCCCACATCTTGTCAGCAGTATGTGGGGCTATACTGCATGCCCTACGTCAAGCATAGCTGCAGTCAAAATGTCACGCAGGGCAGGGCGCAGTGAATGCACTTGTCAACTGGATCACAATTTCACCTTGTAGGTTTGAGGTAGCTAATACACATGTGATAGGCCGTGTGGGCCCCCCAGCCTTTGCTCTTCTCAATGAGATTGCAGAGTTTGCGGCCTCGACAGGCGCTGTCTCCAA
>JAUMHO010012281.1:0-10181 GCA_032360965.1 Ulva armoricana | reverse complement strand
GCAAGATATGCTTGTAGGCAGCCGGCCTTTGAGGGGCAGGCGTACATGGCATTGAACGTGCGCAGACACCCATGCTCTGCACGACCAGCCACATGCCTACAAGTGTATGGCAGAATATATATTCTCACCGCATGCATGAGAGCCGGTGAGGTTGCTGCAGCGAGAGGTCACCTACGGTAGGCCGTGGCGAGTTTTTGAAGCAACGATATCGATGTCACCAGGCCGCACTGAACTTGAAAGCATGCTTACACACATTTGAGGCAGTCTAGTGGATGCTATACAGACTTGTCAGACAGCCTTGTCAGTGTAGCTACACTGTAGTGGATGCTACACAGACCTGCGAAACCCCCACATGCATGCCCCTCTCCTCCCTGTCTCGGTCATTTGCCCTCCGATTCTCCCCCACCCCAGCTCTTCCTGAATGCATGCGGGCATCCCGGTGAGGGGGGTGCCACGTGCCCGCCTTGGGAGACTGACATGGGTGATTGCCCATGCCATGCTTGCTGGCGACGGTAGGGTCACCCTTTACGTTACGGACGAAAGTTACGTTGACCCGGATTACCGGATTCAATTGCCAACAAGGCCAACGATGCCACGAGTTATTCAAGCTCAGGAACAAAATATTGATGGCCAGGTTCGTTGCGGAGATCCCGTAGTCTACTAGTATACGGTTATAACCGAGGAGAAGCAGGAAAAGCCAAGTCTGTCGCCCTGTCTCCTGAGAAACGGTTGCTCACTTGTGTCAATCGAGCTCTCTGCCAGTGGTGTCGATCAACTTCGGATAGGCCCGTCCCCGTCGCGAGCTTGGCGAGCGCAAAAAGAAAAGAAAAGAAAAAATTAACGACAACAACTCTGGCATAACGTCAACCCCATGCGGGCATCGGCCACAGCGCCCATATGTACTACTAGTATATATAAGTACTAGTAGTACTTAGTTTGAATTACGGTGTACGTTATTTTTGAATGAAGTAAGATAATGTTACGTTTACGCCAAATTGGCAAGAATCCGACGTAAAGGGTAAACCTAGGCGACGGTGGGGTGTGCATGCAGAGTTATGGGGCGTGTGGGATTCCACTGGCAGGGCTCTGTAGTGTGTCGGAGTGCTTCTGGCTGGCTACTGCTACATTTGGGGCAGTGTGATTACAATTGCCAGTGGGCACACATGCAAGCGTTGTCTGCACGCACGTCTCCAAGATGATACGAATACACCGGAACACCGTGTTGTCCTTCGGCGATTCGGGGCCTGGGACTACCAGAATTGTTTTCACATTCCGCTTCGACACCATGAACTCGGCAGGGGCATCAAGGCAGCGCATCACCTGATGCACTGCAGTGTGACGGCCCCTGATCACAGCACCTTCAGAGGCAATCTCCATGGACATCACCTGAAAAAAACAACATGAGATGAGGTGGCTGCAACCGTTACCTGAAGCGAACGGCTACTGATACAATCTGTTGCTATGTGCTTAAGAGCGACCAGACCATATATACCTTCAAGTTGCGGTAGCCAAACCCCAGCTCCTGACATGCCTGCATGATTTCCGCGAAAATCTCATGGTTCGGTGAAATTAAGCTGACCGGCCAGCAGCCGGCCCTGAATCCGTTCGAGTGCGTAAAACAGCACTGCAGAGTGCAGGTGTTGTGAGATATGCATGCGGTGCATGTGTGTGGCGCCTGTCGCCACACATGCATGGTAATGAGACATGCATGGTACTGAGACGTCACTGTGCTGGAGTGAGACGTCAGTGATGCTGGAGTACAGCACCTATATGTGCTGCACTGCAGCATCACTGATCACCACAGTGACGTCTCAGTACCATGAATGTGTGGCGACAGGCGCCACACACATGCACCGCATGCATATCTCACAACAGTGGGTTCCAAAAGAACTCATCTATTGCAATAGATGCCTGGGGGGAGTAATAGCACTTTCTGGCTACCCCTGCATTCTTTCCTCCGCCCCACCGCTTAGCGTGGCACATCGGGCAGATGCAGTTGTCGCATGCCCCAGTACACTCATGACCACTTGGCCGCGTGTGCTGTTCCTGAGCGGCACATCGCCACCAATGAGTGCATCCGTCATTGGCGCACACCGATCGCCCTCTAGTGCATGGATGATCCACTCGTGAGTGGTCCCGTTGCATGATCCATGTGTGCAGCTCGGCAACGGGACCCGGGCCAGCACAGTGGATTAGAAAGGCTGCCTTTGCTGGGCGACGGCGGGGCACTTGTACCAGTGGAGTCAGTCAACAATCAGGTGCGTCCGGCTACTAGTATACGTACCGGTGCTGAGCCAAGGCCTCAGGGAGAAAGGCGCGCATCCCACTGGCAGTCAACTGACAGTGGCCGTGCACCGCGTCCAGCGGGGGGCAAGGGCCCTTTTTTTGCTTTCCACCCGGGAAAGCAAGTTGGAAAGTAGGTTAGCTTCTCCATGCAGCAGGATGGTGTCATGCAGATTGCCAGTTTCTGTGCAGCATGACCTCAAAAATGTCAGGGGGGCCCGGGGAGGGCATAGGCGTCCATTTTGGGGATGGGGATGAAACGGCTCGTGTCGGCGGCCGGGGTGGTTGGCATGGCGTCCATGGGCCCGCTGTGCTGCTGTTGGGGGCGGTGACTGGCGGGGTGTCAATGCTGGACGCTGATTTTGCAGCTGCAACAGCAACACCGGTGGCTGCATGCGCAGAGGCGGCGTCATGGGCTGGGGTGGCCGCGGCGGCTACAGCGTCGCCGGGCAGTGAGGTCCCCGGGGCCGGTGCATGTGCAGCTGCGGTGGCTGCTGTGGTGGCTGTGGCCATGGCGGTTGCGCGCGCTGCAGCGGCTGCATTGCCTGCGGCATTGGCGTTGTGGGCAGCGGAGACTGCGTTGGCTGGGATGGCTGCGGCTGCCGTAGCGGCCGTTTGGGCGGCGGCCGCTGCAGATGAAGCCGTGTATCTGCCTTCCAAGGAAAACCCCGGTCATTTGAAGCCTGACTTGTGTGGTGAAACTACTGTATTTGCTGTTGCCGATGCCAACTGCATCTGCCTGTGTTTTCCCTGTTTTAGGCATGTGTTTTAGGCATGTCGATGTTGGCTGTGTGGGATATTTATGTTTCGTTTGCCTGGTCTCTGATCATGATCGTTCGGGATATCACGCCTGAAAAAAAGCGCGTTGCCGAGACGTACCATTCCGTCTATCGGCGGAAAACCATAATATTAATGGTTCAGACATTGTATCTCTTTTAACTTCATATTGGCCAGAAGGCGAGTTTTGATGGCTGTCAAACAGGTATTAATATTTCGATCGGTGCCGGGCAGCGATCCTGCCCGTTCGCCACGTGAATTAGATGATACCTGACACAACGCCCTAGATCAGACCACTCATGAACCCAGCTTGTAGTTGTGTTATGACAACGCTGCATTTCCTAGTAAAAGTTTACACCGGCTGCCTTCCTCCACAGATGCTGCCAACATACCTCTAGTCGGTGCATATTACACATCTATGCTTTCACCCTCGCGCATGAGTTTCCAGTTGGACCGCTTTGCCACCATCTCGGTCCTTGCCTTGATTGCGACAACCGCCCGAAGTTCGACCAGATCCACCTCTGGCCACGACTCGCTGCTCGTCACATGAGCAGCAAGTTCTGGTATCAGCGGCTCACGCGCAGTAAGAGACGCAAGATAAAATGCTATGAGAATGTGCTGAATTCTGACGGCATCATTTTCTCTGTACACCATATTTGCGTGAACTTCAATTGCTACGTTTGGATCATACACGTATCCTTCCTCACTGCTGCCGACTTTGAGCAGGTAGACATTCTCAAAACAAAATTGTCGTTATTGCAATGCCAACGAAAGTAGATACTGTTTTCAGGCGCACATCCAATGGCATGCGTTTCGTCAGCGGATCAGTCTCCATTAACGCGACAGACACATACATGAAGCGGAGCAAGCTACTCTGTGACATTCGAGATGATCTTGACCTGGAATCAGAGGTACCTCTTGCTCTGCCCTTGAAACAGTTACAGGCGTGGATGTCGGTTGCCAAAGCCTTGGCAGCTAAGAAGGCACGCAACCGGGCTTCACACTTGGAAGCGATGAAAGTCGATGAACTCATTAAAATTCTACCGGTACGCATGCAAAAGTTGTTTACCCTGTATTGATGGGTCTCTGACGGACCGCGGGCACTGTCTACATAACGAAAGTCGACGAACTCAAATTTGGCAATCGTTTGCTGTACGCATCACTTTGAAACACACTGTCCGCACCATGCCTTCTAAAGGAAATGCGAATCTGTCACAAGCGCTGATTGAAAGCCGCTGCAACACTGCATTGGCACCCGTTCTCTCACATAGAAACTGCCACAGAGGGCGCAAGCAAGTACATTGGACGGTTGTACATGCAGGCGGCAGACTTCCTGCAGGACGACGACATGATCAAGATGCTGACACACACTTTTGCCCAGGTGTTCACAGGCATCCCACCTGCAAAGCCTGGTTACGCTTTCAGCAGACGCGGAGCCGCGCCAGCTATCCCTGCCATGCGCCAGCGATCACGCGCCTGCAAGGTACGAGCTTTTTCCTCCTCCTCCGCCAGAGCGTCTTTCACCAGCGTGCTGCGCTTCATGCTGCGCTGTCCTGGTCACTGTGTGCTTGTGTTCACCACAGCGCGTTTCCCTGTCACTGTGCATTGCCATGCAACTCCTGCTGTGTCACTCCAGCGGTGCTGCTCGGCGTAGTGAGGCCCCGTCTGCTCAGATGTTGTTGCACGATGCACCATCCGTTAGAGCATTCCCTCTGTTCTCCTGGTGGCATCCAGCCCCGGACACGTGCGAGCGACTCGGGTGCCCATGTTTGGGGTGCCCAACATTAGGGTGTACACCATCAGGGTGCCCCACATTGGGGTGCCTTTTGTGACATGCTGCTGCTGCCTTGGGTGCTGCCTGAGTCTTTGTTTTTGCATCCAGACATCCTCAAAGTAGGCACTGCTCTCTTTTAATGTGATTCATATCTGCTGGTCGACTTCTCCAGCAAGTGAGCACCTGAGACACAGCCAACATGCGTCCAGCTCCAACATCAGAAAGCCTGCAGATAGTCAAGGCCGTTCCACCTCACACCATCCTCGATATCCTGTCGACGATCGCCCCCAAGCCCGAGCTGTCATCAGACTGCAGTAGCACGACCCAGGACGACCTGCAAACACAGCTCGTGTACCTGTTTCTGCTGCTCCCTCCCTCTTGCCACCCCGCCATCTTGCGCGCTCGCTGCCCGGAAATCCAGCAGTTTTGCGCTCTCACGCTCCCGGAGTTTCCAGACCTTGAGGCCATGGACGATTCCTCCCCGTCGCACGCCTCCCTCATCACGCAGGCCCTGGCCGCCGCTTGCGTCCTCGCCGGTGGCCAGCCGCAGCGCGTGTGGAACCCTGACGCGCTGCCGACCGCCACCCCCCACCTGCAGCTCTCCCCGCACGCATTCCCCGTCGGCGAACTGCGGTCACGGAAGCGCCGCCGCGATGACGGGGACCCCAGCACGCAGCACACGGGCGGTCTGGCGGGGGACGTGCAAGCCGCAGCAGCTGACACGTGCGAAGCGTCACCGGACATGGCGCCTGTCGCTCCGCTGGAGGGCTCCGCTTGTCTGACTCGGCTGGAGCTGACGCTGCCACGGATTCGGGCAAACCGCGCATGCATGGCCCTCGCACAGCTGCCGACGCTGCGCGCGCTGACGCTGCAAACCCCTGAGCTTACACGCCTGGACTTACCGCTGCTGACCGCCTCCTTGCAGTCACTGCCAGCGCTGCGTGCCCTGCACATCTCCAGCTGCTGCCCAGTCAGCACCTCAGAGCCCTGCGCTGCGCAGCTGATGGAGGGTGTCTGTGCCATGCATGGCCTGCATGATTTGACACTGCAGCTCTGCTTGAACTTTCGCTGCAGTGCTCCTGAGAGTGATGGGCGACGCCGGTGCAACATGCCAGATGACATGCGCCATGCCGTGGGGCGGCTGCCGCAGCTGACAAACCTCACGCGGCTAAGCTTGATGAACAGCATTATGCGGCCAGAGTGCGCCCGTGTGGTCACAGGTGCACTTCGGAAGATGCCGCAGCTGCGGACGCTGTGTGTGAGCGGAACTGAAGCGGACCGCACCCGGACCGGATGGTTCCTGATCAAGAACGATCTTCATCACGAGATCATGTACAGTGAAAGCGAGCCTGAGTTCAACGAATGCATGCATGAAGTCAGCGAAGGCGAGGATGACGTCGAGGCTGACGTCAGCGAAGGCGATGCTGAGTTGAGCCAAGGCGAGGCTGAGTTGGGAGAAGGCGAGGCTGGGTTGAGTGAAGGCGAGGATGAGTTGGGAGAAGGCGAGGATGAGTTGGGAGAAGGCGAGGATGAGTTGGGAGAAGGTGAGGCTGGGCTGAGCCAGGGCGAGGCTGGGCTTCGCGAAGGCGAGGCTGAGTTGAGCCAAGGCGAGGCTGAGTTGAGCCAAGGCGAGGATGGGTTGGGAGAAGGCGAGGCTGGGTTGAGCCAAGGCGAGGCTTGGTTGAGCCAAGGCGAGGCTGGGTTGAGCGAAGGCGAGGATGAGGTGTTTGAAAGCGAGCCTCAATTCAGTGAAAGGCTGCCGAAGTGCCGGCCGCAGTTTCTGGAACTTCTGCATGCATGCGACAAGCTGACGTCGCTGCAGAGCCTTGAGGCTGGGCAGTTGGCCTCCACACGGCCGTGCGACCTGCTGCGCTTCCGGCAGCAGCCGGCCGGGGCGGTGCTGCGGCAGCTCACAGCGCTAGACCTGTCGGACAACTGCTTCTTCGGGGAAGACTTTAACCAGGTGGCGAAGCTCATGCGTGGCTTGCCCAAGATGCAGAGGCTGAACCTGAGCCACAACAAGTTTGGTGCCAACGGCCTGGCAAAGATTGCCGCGGCGCTGCCGGCGATGCCGGGGCTTACGAGCCTGGACATCGGGGAGACGGAGGCGGTGCGTGACGGCGTGGTGGCGGTGATGGCGGCTGCGGCGGCGCTGCAGGAGAACGGTGGCGGCCTGCGCCGCCTGGGTGCGGCAGAGGTGGAGGACGCCGGTGTGCCCTGGAGCAAGGTCGCGGAGCGGCTGCGGCAGCTGACGGAGCTGGAGGAGCTGGTGATGTGCCGGTGTGGGCTGCAGGGGGACGGCCTCGGAGCGGTGCTGCACGCGGCGGCGCACCTCCCGCGGCTGTGGCTTCTGGACGTCGTGGGGGATTGTCGTGAGTCACAGCCATGCTTCGGACGCCATGCTGAGGCGTTTGCGGCAATCCCAGTGCTGCGGCGGCTCGAGATCGGGCGCACCTGGTCATCGCGTGAGATCGAAGCCTCACTAGTGCGGCAGTGCGACGCGATCCAGGCTGCCGCACCGCGGCTGACTATTTCCAGACAGTCCACATGGCACGAGCGCTTTCTGTCAACATGTCTTGAGTGAGTGGCTGTGAGGTTTGGCTTGGGTCGTGTGCGACGCGTGTGGACGCCATGACTTTCCTTGCTTTGTCATCGTGTTGGGAAGTTGCAGAAGTTTTGGGAGACAAGACCCCATGTCAGGTCTAGGTCGCTCGAGACATCATTGTAACACAGTGGCCCAGCACTGCTAGCCAGGGCCTGGATGCTTCTGTCACCTGGCGAGCGTTTTCCTGGTTCCGCCCGATGCAATTCGCCCACAGTGCAGCCTATCTCTCCTCTGTCCCCACCCGGCAGTATCGCGTCCCTGCATGTAGGGGTGCTGTGACCGATACATGCTTGGGTCTGCCGCGATGCCTGATGCCTTGTTCCACTTTCTCTCTCTGAGCCCGGCGATGCGATGCGTGAACGTAGTGTCCCTCCTGATCTAGATGGTTTCCTGACATCTATCAACATCTTGTGTTTTTTATTTCGCCTGTCTGCTGTGGTCCCACATATAGCACGTGCATGTGCTAGCTGATGGCGGGTTGTCCAGTGACGGCAGCCTCTCCGGAGGCTGGAGGAGCGTCAGCAGCCTGCGTCGCGTTGTTGTGGGCGCATGAGGGTGCCCCGCACGCTGTCAGTTGCCCTGGAGTTGACCGCAGAGTGCTTGCGGCTGCTGACAACGCTGGAGGTGCTGACGCTGTGCCCAGCCACAGGGGGCACTAGAGACGTGGAAGGTTGCCTACAGGAAGTCACTCGGTTTAGGCCACCCCTCGTCGGTGTGCTGCAGAACCAGATGAAGGCTGAGCAAGTCACTGGTTTGACACATGACCTCATGTTGCAGGGACTCACCCCCAGCAGACGATGTTCTAGACTGTGTGACGTTACAGAATCACAGTACATGTGTTGGCTGTAGTCCTGCTGCCGTGTTGCAACAGACTGTTGCGTGTTAATGTACATGTGGAGCTGCACATAGGTGAGTGTAACGTGCATTGGTGCCATGCATCGGCTACGTGCCTGTACATGGGTGGCTTGCGCAGACTGTGCTGTGATGTTTCGGGCATGCTCACTGTATCCCCCGCATGGCTAGGAACTGTAGATCATGAGGCTCGGCCTTGTTTGACCTGGGCTTTTGAAAAAAAAAGGAAAACGGAATCGAGCATCACGACAAACCCAAACTGGCATCGGCCACAGCACCCCTACTGAATGTGACTGCAAAAAACACATGTACAGCGCCACAAGAGCTTCATGCGGCTGCTGCTTGCGCGATCAACCGTACTCAGGGACGTTTAATTGATCTTGCTTGTGTTGCTGAGATCTTGTTCATGAGTTTAAAGCCCGATTCTTGCTGAGCGTGAGTTGTCTGTTCGACTATATACATGGCCCGCTTATGTGAGCCATTTGTTATGTCTACATTTACTCCATAATCGCGTGTCTTGGATTTTGCATCCCGAATTTACTGTTGCTGTTGGTCAGCTCCATTCTGGCTTGTCACCGCTCAGTGCATTACGTCGATGCTGAAGGGTGTGCAATTGAAAGGGGTGTATCCCTCTCGCCACATAGCGTCAGCGTCATCTTAAGGGGTGTTGTGTTCCGCGGCTACAATTCAGCATGGCAGGACGCTACACGACAGCCCAACACAGCAGACAGACGACATTTGTTTAGTGCGGCCAATTGTAGCACGACTGTGGGCTGTGCATAGCGATCACTGAGCCTGCAGCTGCAAGTCGCGTCACCGTGTTTGTTCCCATTTTTCACAGTTTGGATTAGGTACACACGTGTTTTTATCCTGTTCAATCACACTACTCAAATTATATCGGTGCAGAGGTCATGGACTCGACACGCAGTGCTGTTCTCTTCCGTTATATAGACTCGGGCGTGTCGTTCGTTCGGGGATCCACGTCAGTGAGCATGCCAAGGGCATATATCGACAGAAGCAAGCTTTTGTTAGACATTTGCGCTAACAGTGACGACGAGGTAGAGGCTTGTCTAGCGCTGGCGATGCGGAGCCTGCAAGCGTGGATGGCCTTTGCGACAGCATTGCAGACCCCCGGCGCGTGCTCCTCGCATGGCGCATCGATGACAGATGACGAACTCCTGGGAGTACTGCAGGTGACGTGCTTCGATCAACCAAGCTATTTAGGTTCTTACTGTTCCCTTGCGAGCTGCATTCCAACCAAGCTGCCAGACTCTGCACCAGTCGTCCACACCACTTCTGCGCACACAGTCAAGCACCCGTCGCCACGCTTTAGCATGGTACACATTAAATGCCTGATGTGGGGAGGCGGGTGCCCTCGTCTGCATGTCACGAGTGCTCATATGCGTCAGGCCTGCAGGCTGCTGATTTCCTCCAAGATGAAAAAATGGTCGCGATGGTGGCCCGAACTCTCAGCCGGGCTTTTGTGCTACAGCGAGGATCAGCCAAGCGTTGTGGTAGCTCATCAATTGTTCAGTCAATCTCGAGCAAGCTTCACTCCCAGCAGTGCCAACGCGCCGTGCAGGTACTGTACGCCCAGCAATGGGACACGTCTGCAGCCCAATACATGCACTACTATGCGAGATGCATATACATGTGAAATACTAACATCTGTGCATCAGGCCCGGCGATGTGTTTTGCTGATGGGTGTGAAAAGCACTGACACATGATCCAGAAGCTACCAGTCGTGGCAAGAATACCAGTGACAGCAGCGAACCAACAATGCCACATTGACTGCACTGGCTGGCCTGTGCCCACCAGTGATGGCACTTTCGTATTTCGTATGGCATACGGGTTGGCTGGAATACGGGTATTCCATACGGTGCAATTTCA
>JAUMHO010012270.1:0-10183 GCA_032360965.1 Ulva armoricana | reverse complement strand
CTCGAGGGCAGCTACGTTGGGAGGGAGGGCATAGGCATCGGTTTTGGGGATGTCGATGAAACGGCGCGTGTCGGCGGCCGGGGGGGTTGGCATAGCGTCCATGGGTCCCGCTGTGCTGTTGTCGGGGGCGGTGACTGGTCGGGTGTCAATGCTGGACGCTGATTTTGCTCTCAGGGTGCATTGATCGACCCTCGCACGCATAGCCATGACGAGAGCGACAGCATTCTCCAAACCGCCAATGTTCCGGTATTTTCACATCAGGCCACTCGCACCTGTTGGAGGCCGGGGACCCCAGTGCACATTCCGGTGGCCCCCGAGCTTGGTTCGTGCACGGGTCACACGGCCGTTTGTACATGGTCCACTGAATGCGCTGGACAGGATGCCGCGATTGCGAGGTCCTTATGCGTGCGCCGCGGCGCTGACGTGTAGCAAGTGCACGCTGCATGTGTGTGGATTGAGCTAGATGGAATCGCGACGTGAATACAAGCTGCATGTTGGGATGACGGTGATTAGTATCGGGTACCCTGTCTTTCCATCGGCGATACCGTCAACCGATACTTGATTGCTTTAATGAAGACCGCGGCCGGTTAACCTTGCGCTGTGCTCGTGGCTGTGCCGGAATGTATGTGTTTGATCATGAACAAGTCGTATAAGGGGGTGTAAGGTGTAACGACAAAGCTGTACGCGGCGTCTCAGACTCTTCTGGAAGGTTCCTGAAGGACCACCATACACACAACGCCATTTATGCTTAACTACGGGCAGCATCCCGACACTCCTGTGGCACTGTTCCTGCGGAATGAGAATCCACGAGTGAACAAGTTTGTTGGCAGATGGTCGGAACAGCTGCAAATAGCAAAGAAATGCATTGAGGCAGCGCAACAAAGGCAGAAAACTGCGGCTGATCGCCGTAGACGACCTGCTGAGGTACTTGGCGTGGGTGTGTGTGTGTAGGTGAAAGTTGCTAGTGAAGAGCCTGTGCTGCTGTTGTCTGATTCCATGACTTGGTCCACTTTGTGGGTTTGCCCTTGTACTCTTTTGTAACTACTTGGCGTGGGTGATCGTGTCTTGATTCACATCAAACACCTTCGACTGAAACCAGGCTTGAAGCTCAAGCTTGCACCACGGTACTTAGGTCCATTTCCCATCACTGAAGTGATTGGGCAGCATAAGCTGAGTTTTTTATTATTATTATTTTAAAGCTGAGCTTCCGGGTTGAGTTACCAACTCCGCTGCATCGAATGCACAATGTGTTTCACGTGTCATCGCTTAGGAAGTACCATGGTGATGGTCCTTATCAGCCTCCAGCAATTCCAGAGGTTGAGGACTCTGAGTTGTTCTTTGAGGTTGATCACATCTCTGACACTCGGTGTGTGCCGAGACGGCAGTATCGTGCATTGGACAGGTGGGGGCTATGGCTGGCATGATGCAATGCTGGTGCATGGTTGTAACCATCACATCCGCGAGTTCTGGTTTAGCCGCAACCAGGATCCGCCGGCGGATGCTTTCCCCTTATCTACGGATGGGTTGGCCGATCTGCTTGAGGGCAAGCAGGCCTAAGGGGGGAGATCTGTAAAGACAAAGCTGTACTGCGTCTCAGATTCTTCTGGAAGGTTCCTGAAGGACCTCCCTGAGCCATAGTTGGGAACTATGGGTCATGCATATGTCATGCATGACCCGAGGTATATGAGATCAGTGGTCACCAACTCTATCCCACATCCTTGTGTGAACAGCTGGTCACAAACGGGAGTAGGTGGACAGGCTGACACACACATGCATGTGTGTGCATGGCACTTCACTAATAAGTGCATGGCCTAACACTGTGAGATTGGAGTGTGTGGGGATTAGACCATTGGCATGGGCTAAAGGCAGGAGTCACACACAGGCTGGAATACTATATAAGCATGTGGTATATTGCAGCTGGACCTTGCAGGGTTTTAGTACAGCTACAATTCAACACTGGTGCTGTGGGGCATCATCACATAAGGACTACAGCTACGTATATACCCGTTTCAAGCTTGAAGTGGAGGCTTGGAGGCAGCTACGTAGCTATATACGTATATCGAACTTCTACGCAAAGGCGTCTGGAATCGGTATCGTTCCCGATATATATATCTGCGCAATCCGGATATCGCTCCGGAACGGGTACCCGGTGCGTCGCGCGCGTAGCTATATATATATACTAGTGTTGATGGTTCCAAGCATTTAATCCTTGCCTCGAGCTCGGCACTCAAATAGTAGACTGTTGTGCGTGTTAATGCTGGTAGCATCTGAACGATGATCTGATATATACCGCGATATCGATGGCCATATATGGGCCGCGAAATTTATGGGCCGCGAACTTTATATATACCATTGTCACTGCTGTATGTGCGTGAGATCGAACACACGTCAGAGCAGACTCAACGTAGAACATGAGTGTATGGATTTTGGCTGATTGGAGATACTTGAGCTGGTTTTGTATTTACAACCATCGATATCAAGGGTGACGGTGGACACGCACGTGCACGTGGCAATGCATTGCCCGCCCGAGCTGATGATCATGCGTTCCGAGATAACTGGGAGAAGGGATAAGCCGGGAGCCGCTGCTCAACAGTTTTAGCCCTGTTTTTTTGCCAGTGTGCGTGTGTTACAGGTACAACCTTCGGCGCAAACTGCCTGGTGGAGCCACAGAAATCTAGCTATAGAGCAGGCCTAGGCATCGCAGGCAATTTCCGCTCGGTCCAAAGCTATGTCCAACAGAATGAGCTCCACAAACGTCAAGAATCTGGGAGCCAATAGTGCTGCTGCTGCAGCGGCCATGCAAAAGTACAAGTATGCGCGCCATGTCGATCAACTCACGCGCCCGGAGCAGGTGGACTCTGCGATGGCATCCGTGGCAGAGACTGCAGCCTTGTGGGCGGAATTGGATTCAGCGAGTAAGGTTGACATGTTGAAGGACATGAAGCGCAGGATGATCAAGTGCTGCATGCAGTTCGGTCGCGCAAGCGCAGTGGTGCGGCATCGCCTCGTGCACACCACACACTAGTCTCTGGTAGCTCGGGCCTCCAACACCGCAGATTCGCCATGGACGACGGAGCTGCAGCTGGTTACAATCCATCAACTTGTGCTTTGTCTGTGTTTGCCGCAGGTTGTGCTCTGCATGCACTCTGAATGGCACTCATGCTCGTGGGGGTGAGCAGCCGCTCTGCCACCCCAGGCTCATTCCGTGCACCAAAAATAACTCATTGTCAGCCTTGTTGAGCTAGGAAGCAGCGTGCAGAATTAAATCACTCCATGTGCGGAGCTCGTTGACGATCAGCATGGGCCCTGACCAAGTAGCACAACCACTCACAGCCATCACAAACCTCTTCACCATGGTATTCGTCCGACGCATCTGGGTTTAAACAGGTTCCCATGCCAGGTGGCACCCTCTCATCCCACTCTAGCATTTGCTTTGGGCTACCTCGGCTGTAGCTTTCGTTATGCCATAACAACACAGTCTGTCCTGACAGTCCCGCCACCTCCCCCACCTGCTGCCCACCAGACACCGAACAACCCGGAAGACAGCGAGGCCTAGGTCACAGGAACTCCAACTTACCGCGGCACGATGCCAGCCCCATCTCACCTCGCACTCAGCGGCCTCTCTCGCGCCCCTCCTGCATGTACACGCCTCGTGCCAGCAACATTTCCCGGTGACATCCCCCCCCCCGCCTGCTTCACATTCCGCACCGCCGGAGGCTGCGCTGCCGAGCATGTGAGACCCGTTGCTCGTGCGCGTGCCGCGTCCAAGAAGGCCGGAGACCTCCAGGCGCGCGACCCCCAGCACGCAGCGCTCACAGCACAGCTGCTGCAGACCACTGGCTTCGGGACTGACGAGAGCCCGACCCCCGCGTTTGAGGCGCGCAGCAACATCTTGGCCCTGGTCCTGTGCACCTCCATCTCTCCCCTCGTTGACGGCATGATCCGCGGCCTCGAGCAGGGCGCCACCGGCACGTTGCCGGCCGCGGCCGACATGCTGTTCCGGCACACTGCGGACGGCCGCCACGTGCTCCAGGTCGCCGCCCCCGACACGCCGCCGGTGGCGCCGCTCCTGAAGGGTTCATCAGGTGCACCCCCCCGCTCATGCGTTGACGTGCAAGCTGCGTTTGGTCCCGTCACGCGCCCGGAGCGCTCTCTGCTGCGCGTGTGGCGTCGCGCCAGGGTGTGCTGGCCGATGTCGAGGTGGCCCTCAACGCATGGCCGCGGACCCGGCCGCAGTGCCTCTCAGTGCTGGCCTCATGCAATCGCGATTGACAGACCAGCCGCGCCATTACCAGCCGCCTCCCCCGCGGTGCCGACGGCAGCAGCCGAGCCCTCTCACGTCTGCGGTGTACTGCAGCGTATGTGTACCTCAAGCCGGGCTGCCAGCCGTCGCAAGGAGTGGAGCGACGGGCGGCGCGGCAGGCGGCCGGCGAGGGCGTGTGCCTGGTGCTGGGCGCCGGCAACCAGGCGTTCCTCGCGATGTACGACTGCCTCAACGTCATGTTCCACGACGGCCACGTCGCGTGCCTGAAGTACCACGACTCCCAGGCGCGCCCCTCCCCGCCGTCGAATCACACGGGCCGCATCAGTGCGCTCGCGCGCCGCGGCGATGTGAGGCTTTTTGGTTCCTGCCATCCATCGTGGGTGTGTACGTGTTTGTGACGCATGGCTGCCATGCATGCAACCCCCGTGCAGCTGCCACCTAGCCCGAGGAGCTCGGTGCGGTCTGCGAGTCGGCCGTGCGCGGCAGGGCCGCCCGCGATGGCACAGGGGACAGGCAACGCAAGCCGGGTACTCCGCCAGGTCCCTGCTGCACCGACTGCTGAACGAGGTGCCCAATTGTTCCGCAGTGCCCAATCGGCGGGTGCCCCTGCGCCGTGCGGCGGCATCGTGCATGCCTCGGCGCCATGCGTGTCGCCGGTGTGCAGGCCGTGTCGGCGCCGTTTGTGGAGTACATGCTGGAGCCGCTGACTGCTGGCGGCTTCCTGAAGACGTTCCACTGCGACCTGGAGCAGACACGGAACTGCGTATACCACGAGCGCGTGTGCCGCGTGCACGTCACCGGGTCGAGCCGCACCCACGACATCCTCGCCTGGGGCATCGGAGTGCGCTGCTGCCCCTCCAGTGTGACCCCCGACTCGGCCACACCCGTGCCTGCCTGCCTCCTGCAACTGAGGGCCCTGAACGGGCCAGCTGGGGCTGTTGCTTGTGTGTGGAGGGTGCTTGAGCAGTGGCCCGACAGGTGGGTGGTATCCGGGTAGCGGCGGCAGGTGGGGGAAGGGAGGTGGCCGTCGGTGGCGTGTTGCATGCAGCGGGTTTCGGTCCGGCCACACTACGCGACAAACCCCTGTGTACGAGTGCGGACAGCCGCCGGAAGGGGGGCGTTGGGATGTGGAGCCCGCTGCGGGAGGCGCGGTGCGCCACTTGGGCGGTGTGCTGCAACAGGCGGCCACACAGGCGGCGGCAGTCAGCCTGCCCCCCACGAGGCGTGGGCCGTGAGCATTCGGTGTTTGCGGGCAGGGCCGAGTGGTGCCTGGTGGGACGGACGCTGCTGTGGGGCACCTTGACTGGTTTGGTGGTCAGGTTCACCGGGGTAGTGGTGTTGCAGGGGGAGGCTGAGAGGCGCATGGCCGAGGGCGACCCGCTGCTAAAGGTGCCGATGACGAGTGAGCTGGGGAACGTGACGCCTGTCATCATCGTGCCGGGCGTGTGGACGACAGCGGAGATCCGGACTGCCGCGCAGCTCGTGGCGTTCAACATGTGGGACAACGACGGCTGCAACTGCCTCGCCCCCAAGGCTCTCGTGCTGGCTGCAGAGTGGCCACAGGCACGCCCCCCCCCCGGTTTTGTGCCTGCTGCCGCGCTGCCTGCATCCAGCCCATGAGGCGTGGTGCCGTAGCATGTACCTCAGCTGGTGGCTTGGCGGCCCTGCTGGCCGTGCTGTCGCCCAGAGCTTGCTGCCGTCTCCAATTCACTCCGTTCCGTTTGGCGGTGCTTCCTCCCTGCCTCGTACTTTGGATGGAGAGCATGCCAGCGCACAGGAAAGTTCTCCAATGGGCGTCCCAGGGGAAGCTATGGTCACTCCTGTGCTCAACAGACGATTCCCACCATGGGTGGCTTGTGGTGGCTTCACAAGCACCCAGTTGATGCGTGTTTGAGGCCCAGGAATCATAGCCGGTGCCTGCCGATCCGCCTCGCGACGCCGACGGCCCAGATAACTTGGAGCCGATCCGTGTATGAGCCAAGCGACAGGGCCTCACTAGGAGCCATGTCCCGGCATGCTGCCTCACAGAGCGGGAGCCCGTGCCTGCAAGAATGCCGTCCATGGTGCACACACCGCTGCAGAACTCTGTCCAGGATCCCGCAGCAAACCCTCCCCCGAGCAGCTGCGCTGCTGTGGACTCCCTTCCACTCGTGCCTCACCTCTTGAGCAACTGCTGCAGGCGGCTGAGTTTGAGGCTGCACTGAAGGAAGAGGTGGCTGCGCTGCCCGGCGCCCCGCTATGGTACCCTGGGTCACAGCAGCTGTACGACGCCTTCATCAAGCTGCACACTGGCTGCGAGGTCATCGCGGCGACCGGCGGTCCCGCCGTGGAGTACCGTGCGTCCTCGACCACCCTGTCACGGTGCCCACACCCCGGCGATACTCCTGTCGGCCGGTCGGCCAACCTACCGTTGCCAGAGGCACACACCACAGGCTACACCAGGCCGGCTGCCGGCAGTAGTGCTGCAGCGGCGCCCGCTGCGTGTTCATTGACGGGCCGAGGCGCCGGCGTGGTCCTCGAGTCAGCCACGCGCACCCCACCCACAGCTGCCTCCGGCCGTGATCAAGCCACTCCTGGGCAGCCGCACCAGTACACCTCAATCAGCGGCATGCACGAGCCCTGCGCACCAGTGACCCCTGCCGCAGCAATGCATGCACGCTGCACGCCGCTCCCGCCCACGGCGCAGCAGCCACGGCCGCGATCGCGGTTCTCGCCGCATCCTGCCAGACCGGCGTGCTGTGCCTGTTTCATCTCATGCCCGCCAGGCCGCGCGCCGTTGTGCTGCCGACTCACGCATGCGCCCCCGTGCAGCCAAGCCAGTGGTGCCATGGGCTGTGCATACCGTCACCGCTTCCAGCGCTGCCGACGCTGCGGCCGTACCCGGGCTCGGCCACGAGTTCTTCGCTCCAGTGTTGACCATCATTCGGCTGACGACCGGGGCTGCGCCGGCAGCGGCGGACAGCGCAGCCGCAACCAGCGAGGACACCGCGTCCGACCCCGGCACCCCGGCGGCCTCCGATGCCGGGACGACTGCCACGTTCCTGCGCTTCGTGCCGCAGCTGCTCGAGGAGGGCCTGTGGGGGAACCTCGTCGCTGCGGTGTATGCACCGCCCAAGGTGGAGGAGGCGGTGAGCGCAGAGCTGCAGGCGTGCCTGGATGACCTCCGCTACGGGTCAGTCCTGCTGAACATGCCGTCGTTCTATGCCTACTGCCTGTCAGAGGGCGTGTGGGGGGGCTTCCAGTATCCGGATACGAGCGTTGCCAGGCCGGGGTCGGGTGTCGGGCACATCTCGAACGTGTACGCGATCGATGGGATCGAGAAGCAGGTGATCAGAAAGCCGTGGGGGATGCAGGCGCCTCCGAAGAGCTTGTCGCTTCCTCGGTTTGCCATTAAGGGGTTGGTAGGGCTCATCTCGGATGGCTTCAGGGGCGTACTGCAGGCAGCCACCCCCTGAGGTGGTGGGCCGTTCGGTGGGACAGCGTGGCTGCGATGCTGGTGTGCAGTTTACCGGCAGGGCTGCGAGCCCGGGAGTGGTGGTATGTATGGATGGTGTGAAGTAGATACCGATGGCTGTGTCGTGGAAAGAATGTTAGGTGGGTGTCCAACTGTCTGAACGAGTAGGTGTCAGAGGTAGGGACCGGTAGGCAAAGACATGCCGTGTCGGGAGGTTACTCTCGTGTATGCTATTGCAAATAATGTAGCGTGGGTGGCATGCGCAGCCAGCGTGGCTTAAACCAGCTGCAAGTGATCAATGGGCTCGAAATCGGTCAATGCAGCGATGGAAAGGTGGCCACTGTGACGCACCGCTGTCTGCTCGGCCATGGTGAATGGACACCGCCGGGTTCATGCAGGGTGGCATGGGTGCTCATGATTCGTGTTCACCGTTGGTAATGCTGCTTGCCACAGTAGCCGTGAATGGTTTCCGTCCAGCAGGTGTCGCAAAGAAGCCGAACATGTGCAGTTCCTGTCAAACTGTCGTGAACGGTGCGCATTGCCTGAGGCGAACATGAGATTCGTTTCTTCGACTACGCGGAATCGCTGCATGGTCATGATAGTCGAGCTGACGCAAAGATGCTGTGTCGTTAGGAGAGGCCTCATGTGGCTCGATCTCATCCGCCATGCGTCTCACCGAGTGATATGGCACTGCGAAAACACACAGATCCACCGTGTGGCAGCCAGCCCTTTCAGCAATCAACTTACTCCATGGTGAGCAAGCGTTGATATGCTTTTCAAATAGCCGTTCAAATCGCCTCGGCTGGGCGAGCGCTCCATTCTGCTCGACAATGAGTGAACCGGCGCAAAAGGTGTCGAGCACCTTCCTGAGGTCCAAAGTGGAGGCACCAAAGGCTATCGAACCATCGGGTCTCTTCGCGATGTGCATCGACCTGATGGTGCCGCGGTTAATCCAAGTAGAACGGACGACGGCCACGAGATCCGGGACATTGTGAGACCCCCTTCCCTTGATCGAAGTTTGTATGCAGGGTAGCTGCAGACATGATCATATCGTGCTGCCATGTGTGATGCGCCTCTCGGTGCAGGCGGTACAACGAAGGTACATCGCAAGTGAGCAAGCTGAAGCAGTGGTACTCTTCGAGGCCAGACATCAGACTTCGCCTCTTATCCATGGCAAGCGAGCTCGGCTTGATCAGAGATCTCCCCATATCCCCGAGTCTTGACTGGGACTCTGCAACGATGAAGTGCACTGCAAAGTCCAGTGCCTTTCGAGCTAAACTCGCAGACCCCCAGAACCAGCAGCTGGCGCTGGACCTGCAGCACTGCTTTACCATCCTGCTGAACATGAGCGCCGACGCAGACAAGCAAAGTGAGGAGCACAACCTGCAAGATGTCGCCAAAGTTCTTCAGATGCCAGCACGTCGTACGCAGCCACCTCTGCAGCACCGAACCTCGTGTCTTGCCCATCACACTGCAGGCACACAGGAGCGCTGCCGTGGCATACCTTCTGCCGTGCACCTGTAGGAGGTCCCCGCCGTGGCACGAGAAACCGGTACCGAGAACACAACGAGGTCGTTTGATTGAGTTGTGCTCGCATTTCAAGACAAGCACCGGTGCTGTTCGCCGAGCCTCCACGGGCACATGCACAAGCGAATGAGCCTGCCCAGCGGGTGGCCATCGAGACTGGCTGCACGCAAACGGCACTAGCGCGTTGGATCTTGCAGGAGTGGTGGAAGACCTGTTCGGCCAGGTGGATATGGACTATGAAGAAGAGCACGAGGACGACATCGTGGCGGTCCAGGCAGCCGCGCCCGCGTCTCAGCGTGCGCTTGACATTGACGCAGTGGATGAGGCTGCAAACGCACGGTACCTCCAGGCAAAGGCCACCGCGGTGCTGCTGGCGAAGAAGGACCCTGACACGGAGTCGGAGGTGGCCATGGGCAGCACACCAGGCCAGCATGCGCGCGCGACTGCGCAGAGCCCCCTGAAGCGGCGGGTGCGTCGCCTGTGACCCGCCCATCCCACGTGCTGCCGTGGCCGCAGTTCACGGCGCCTCGGCGGGTCGGCAGATCTGCACGTGCGGCTCATTACAGCCATGTGTGCTTGCTGACGCGACTGCATGCATGCAGGCGCTGCAGGCTGCCGGGCGGCAACCGCCGCAGCAGCGGCACCGCACAGCGCCCGTGCCGCCCCGCCCCCAGCCCACCGCATCTGTTGGGACGGAGGCGTCGGCCGTGCTGCCAGCCTGCGCAGCACAGGCCGCTGCCGCGGCCGACCGCGCCCCGGCCGTGCGCACGACACACCCTGCGCGGGTCGCTCCGGACCCCCGCGTGGACCCACCGCCAAATGCCGCCGTCAGCCGCGCGGCGCTGGTGCGGCTGGCCGTTTCGCCCGAGGGGCTGGTTCTGCCCGACGCCCACGCCAAGGCGCCGGGGCGTGGGGCCTGGATCGGAGTCGATCGCGCC
>JAUMHO010012259.1:0-10186 GCA_032360965.1 Ulva armoricana | reverse complement strand
CCAAAACCTGTTCAATCGTATCAATCCGATCCAGCGCGACCGATAATTCTTGAGAAAGGACTAGCACCATGGATAATAAATTATCGGTCGCTAAATTGTCAAAATACTGAGGCCGGTTACCTTTTGCGACCCGGCGAAGATTTACGTTCTCATTCATGCTACATGCCCCCCTTCCGTCCACTCACCTGGCTTTTCTGCTACAAGTAAATCAACCCTACCCACACCAGCGCCAGCCATATATCCCTTGCGGCCAGTGTCACTTTCTCGTTTGGCAGTCCGTATATATGGTTGGCTTTCAAACCGGGGGCGGTGAAGACCAGCATCCTTTGCCACTTGCAAAATGTCCACAGATTGTAATGTTCGAAGATGATATTCGTTATTATTGTAAGTCTCCCAAAGCCCAAGAAACTCTATGATTGGTTCGTCGGAATTAAGGTCGAATCCATCAAAATGAATCATGACGCCACCGGGTTTTAAAATCCTCATCATTTCCTTCATGATTTGAGGTGTCGCAGTTGAGGACGTCTCATGAAATAGTAATGCGGAGGCTACCACATCAAAGGAGTTATCAGGAAAGTTGGTCTGCGACGCATTTTGTTGGCTCAAATTAATTGGCACACCCATACGGTTCGCTCTGACATGCCCATAACGCAAACATGGCGCTGCGACATCAATCCCATGAACGTCTGCGTTTGGAAAAGCCAGAGCCCAAGCGGTTGTTGAATTGCCAATGGCGCACCCCACATCTAATATTTTTGTGACCCTCCGATCAGGAAATAAATTTTTAAAAGCGCTTGAGAGCGTTAGGCCATTTGAGTCGTTCTTTTCGCCCATGCGCCTTCGGCTATACACTGGTACGCCCAAATCATAAATCATACCTGCGGCAACATCATCTTCCGTTTGCTCAGTATGATAGCCCCCTGGCATAAGGTGAATATCGTATACATCATGGTACTTCGGAATTTTAAGGTTGGGATCAAGACGCAATGACCCTAAAGGCAATTCTGACTTTGCCAATTCACGGTACTCATCCAAATGACGCTCAGTGGTATCAATGACACTGTCCCATACCATTTCCTGACTGTTGCGCTGCGTAGCACTCCAGAACTGATAATAGGAGTCCGCCGTCATTAAGTCTTTCACCTCATCTAAGGTTTCCGGCTTACGGCTATTCTCAGCCTCATATTCAGGCTCAATGTCCGCCTTATAAATATCATAGACACCCGCTCCCAAAGTTTGAGTGACATATTTCCTCAATGATACAACGAAGTCCTGACGAGATTTTTCCTGTGCCGTAGGGTCAATACTTGGTATTGGATTGGTATTTAAGAGTTTAGGTGAATTAGCATTCATTACGAGACCTTTGCTACTAGCGCTAATCTAATCGACCCGGATAGAAGTCACTATTGTTTAAATTATTCCGCGGGAAGGCTGGACATACCACCATGTTTATTGGCAAATTCTGTCTGGGTAAATGACTTTCCCTTCGCCAAACGTTCACGGGCATTGTCCGCCCAGCGTACACCAAAGCCGCGTGGAAATTGATCACCCTCTAGAGACTTACCGTCTTCCGAGTAGATTAGGGGCACAAGAGGACCCTCCGGTTTCTCGCCCGGTATCATCTCGTCAAAGCTCATACCAGCTATATTAACACATTCTGGTCTAGGATCCCAGCGAATGTCATCTCCGAGCACTCTAGCTGATACGGCTATGCGCCAGTCGTCAGTGGGATTACCTGATGAATAGTGTAGCACCCAAGGATGAACCAATAAAACGTCACCCGGCTCCATATCCCATGATAATATATTGTATTTTGGATTATTGCGCACGGCCTCTCCGTCAGGAATTGTTAAACGGTCTTCGGGCTTAATCATCTGACGGGCATTCGCGGTGCTGTTCCAATACATGACGTCATGCACATGGGTGCCCGCCATCACCTCAAGACAGTTTATTTTTTTTACTGGCGTCAAAGGCATCCAAAAAGACGGCACCATTTTTCCAGTTACGGCCCAACCTGCTCTATCGGTATGCCACACAGTTGTCTTTGTGGACTGCGGCGCCTTTGCAAATATCTGGTCGAAGTAGAAGCGAACTTCTTTTGATTGCATTGTTTTGGCGCAGGCCTCGCCAAGGGGCGAGTCAAATGCGAGCCGGCGAAATTCTTCAATACAATGGCTCAGAAAAGTAAAATTGCGGTGTGGTAAAAACCCAAAATCCTCACCATCAATAATGCGGCGGGCAATCGGCTCAAGCATTTCGATCCAGTCCTTGTCGAAGACCTGACGCAGACAGACCGCTCCATCTCTTTCGTAGGTATCGATATCTTCTTGCGTTATTGCGCGTAATGGATGACGGTTCATCTTATCTAATTCCCTTAGTCTTTGTTACCAGTGCGGCATTCCTGAGCCGCTGAGCTGAAGATTATAAATCAATCAAGTTGTTGCCCATCGTGAATGATGCGACATTAGGGACTATAGTAAGTTTACATGCGCATTAGGTGAAGGAGCTTCGTTACGATAGCCTAGAGATAGTATCTATGACTGCCTCCCATGCCTGCAGCGGAGGCATCTTGTGACAAAATGATAGATCAGCTCAGGCGGAGATTAACCAACAACTGCTTTAGCTATCAGCAACAACTGCTCTAGCTATCAGGAAGAGGCATTTTCTATTGGCTCTAAATGTAAAGCGCAGACTAGTGATTAGGAACATTATTCTAATAGTAACTAGGAATCTGAATTTCATGTTAAACCTATCAGTTGCCGAAAAGATATTATCCAAGGTCATCAAAAGCGCGGAACAATCGGCGTCCAGACCACTGACTGTGGTTGTCACTGATCTTGGCGGCACGCCCATCGCGCTGAAACGACAAAATGGCTCTGCCTCAGGCCGCGTGCAAATTGCTATCGACAAAGCGAAAAGCGCTTTAGCGCTAAATATTCCAACCAGTCAGCTCGCCAAGTTTCATGCCCGGCAACCAGACATATTTCGTCAACTCTCAGACTCTTTTGATTTTTCGTTCTTAGCGATACCAGGGGGCGTGCTAATTAAATCAATCAATGATGACGTCATCGGAGCCGTAGGCGTAGCCGGGGGGGACCTCAACGAAGAGGAAGCCCTCGTGGTCGCCGCAATTTTAGATGTCGGACTTAAGCCTCATCCTGATTTGAAAGCCTGAGTTTTTATATAAATAACGCTGACTAAACCTCGCGCACTAAACCCTAATTCAATTAAATCTTACCGAGAGTCGATCGAACCTCTTGGGCACAGATACGAATAAATTCACGCATGGCTGGCGTTCGAATACCCAAATTCGAATACGCAATAACAACGTTAGAGCTTGCTCCTAAATCAGTCTGATCAACGCGCACCATGGCCCCACTCGCAACATCGTCCACAACCGCAACATCCGGCAACAAACACAATAGGGGAGCAGACTTAACGAGGGACGCAATTTGATTGAGCGAGTTACATCGAGCCTGAACGATATAACTAAGATCGAACTTGTCAAAATACTCACGCATGAAAGTTTCACCACCACTAACCAAAGTCGTCGCCCAGCTATATTGAGACAACACTTCTGGGCCAACAGATGCCATATTAGCTATCGGATGGTTTGCACCACAATATACACTGCTATTGGATGTCGTTAGAGTTTCAATAACAACGGATGGACTGACTTTTACATTTTCATTGAGCATCGTTAGCGCCACATCCCATTCAGAAACTTCGAGTTTCCTCTGAAAGTCAGCACTTTTTGATGTAAAATTTTGTGTCTGTACGCTTATCTCAGGCTTTTGATCCAGAAAGCGTGAGAGCACGCGAGAGATTAGTGAAAGTGAAAACCCGCTCATGACTCCTGCAGTCAATATACCGTCGTGGCGTCCTGAATAAGAGGCAACATCATCAACAGCCTTCTGAGCTTCACGCAATATGTGCACTGAATGCTTAAGAAATATCTCTCCACCTTCTGTCAGCTTTATTCCTGCACCACCGCGATCAAATAATTGAATCTCAATAGATTTCTCTAGTGTTTTTATACTGTGTGACAGGGAAGGTTGTGACATATTTAGAGCTGATGCAGCCCTTGTAATACTTCCGACTTCAGCAACTTTAACAAAGTGACGTAGGTGCCGTATTTCCATATTGACCTTCTTGCGTATGCCAATGTTAAATTTAGTGAGCCTCTGTGGATGCAAAATTTTGGCTTCACCTTGCATTTACTAAGCCACAACTCAGTCAGTTTTTCAAGTCGAGAAGGTTTGGCGAATTGATGTAAGCACCCTCACCTATTAATCTACAACTTAGCTTCTTGATCAATTACATGAACTACCTTCGCCTTATTTTTTCTTTGATTTCCTAGCCAACGGAAGCGTGAAGGCGAGAACAAGCGACAGAGCAATTAACAGTGCACAAAACTGAAATGCCTGTTGCGTTCCTATTTGGCTCGCAACAACGCCCCACATCAAACTGCCCAGAGCAACCCCTCCAGAAAAGAAAGCTTGAAAAATTGACACAACTCTGCCCGTGAGTGACAGCGGTGCTTCCATCTGTAGAAAGGTAGTGAAGGTTGTTGCAACCATAGTCCAAGCCGCGCCTATTATGAATATGAATGCCAATGCGAAAACAATATTAAAACTCAAGGATAAGCCCATGACAGCCATTGCCAATATAAATTTAATGACACCAATAACAAATTCTCGCGAAAATCGTTGTAACGAAGAAAGACAAAGAACTCCGATCACGGCACCGACTCCAAATGAACCTAGTAAAAGGCCATAATGATCTGCACCCCCGCCCAATAATTCGCGCACAAACACAGGCAATAAAGCCGGCACACAAGATCCTAATCCCCCAAAGATAAATGTTCTAATTATTGGTGAATAAGCCGTTGGTGTAGTTCTTACATAGCTCAACCCCGACCCCATGGCTTTCAAAAGAGATGTATTATTTGTATCAGAGGGAATTGATTTATATTTCCAAAAAAAGAGTACGCTAATCATAGGGATATAAAAAAAAGCATTAATACCAAAGGTCCAAACCACGCCAAATCCAACAATAACCATCCCTCCGATTGCTGGCCCAATACTGCGCGCTATATTGAAACCTGCACTGTTTAGAGCAATAGCTTGCGGCAAAATTCGTTTAGGAACCTGCTCTCGAATTGAGGCCTGAAGAGAGGGAGAAAAAAGGGTGACGCCTGAGCCAACGCAAGCGCACAACGCTAAAAGCCTCAAAGGGGTAAGGCCGTTTTTAGCCGCGAGAACGGCCAAAACGGCTGCCGATACACTTGAAAACAACAAAGCAACAATCTGCACTTTTCGTCGATCAAACACGTCTGAAATGGCCCCTGCAGGCACAGCAAAAAGTAATGTGGGTAAGAAAACCGCCGTCTGAACCAATGCCACCATAGCAGGACTGGCTATTTCACTCATCTTCCAAGCTGACCCTACTCCTTGAATTAACAAACCCATGTGAGCGAAAATACTGGCGACAAAAATCCTTCGATAGAAAACGAGCTTCAGAGGCTCAAAAGGTTTGGCATTTGAGGGTGCGGTCAAATCGGGTTTGGAATTGGACGGCTTCATCTCATCACAACTGAATTATCACGGTTACAGATCAACCAAGACTTTAATGAGAAAGGGCGTGTCTCAAAGAATACGAAATCAACATTATCCATAGTGCTGTACATTGCGAGCCATTGAGACAGTGTCAAATTCTTGAGACCTATGAGTCATAGTATAAAATACACTTCTATTCTGAGCGTTTGCCTGACAGCTTTCTTACAGTGAGGCACTCAAGCCTGGTTAATATTAGATTGTCAGACGTTCCAAAACGTCAGTTTATACTGACGTTTTTAAAGTCATGAAATGCATCCTAACCTTATCTGTGAGGGCCGTAAAACCATTTGAACGGAGAACGTCATGTCTGTAAGACGGTTACCAGAATACAAAATTCCAGATCACGATGTATTAGGGTATAGAAAAAAATTCGGCGTGGTTGGTCCGTCAACTAACACTATCGTTCAACCTGATTTTGAATCTCTAAGGCCCTTTGGCGTAACCAATCATTACAGTCGTATATTTACACCAGATGCCAAAGCCATCTCGAACGAAAGTTTCATGTCAGGCACAATGGCAATTTCAGAACGCACTCTAGATGCGGCTAAGGCAGTGGCGACTTGCGCCCCTGATTGTCTTGTAATGGGAATGTCAGCGGTCACTTTTTATGGGGGGGCTAAAGGGGAAGAAAAATGGCGAGAGAATCTTGAGAGTGAGACCGGATTAAAGATGATTACAGGTTCTAGATCAATTGTTGCAGCCTTAGAACGTTATACTCATGTTAAAAAAATCGCAGTAATTTCGCCTTATTTCCCAGTTGCTAATGACCAGGTTATACGTTTTCTATCAGATTTCGGGTATGATGTTGTTCGAGATTGCTGTCTGCGATGCCCAAGTTGGACTGCAATCGCCCGTGTTCCCGAACGAACCTTGAGCAATGAAATTATGGCTCTTGATGGCGATGATATAGACGCGATTGTACAAGTTGGTACAAATCTATCTATGATCAACCTTGCAGCTGCAGCGGAAATGTTTCTTAGAAAGCCAGTTATCGCAATTAACACAGCCACATATTGGAACGCGTTGCGAAGCAATGACATTCACGATAAACTTACTGGCTATGGATCATTGTTAGACCGCAACTAACTCCCTATGGCTTTTAAAGTTTCGGATGTAGACTTCCCGCGGAATACCCTTGCGAAACATCATTAGAACTCCGTGTTCTCTAAGGGTTTCCATCTCACATCTAGAGTTTTCTAACGCATGAGTAAGACAGATATTCACTGTCTCTTTTTTCCTTTATTTTGATGGTCTCGTAGTTTCACCAAAATAGTTTGAGGAGAGTTTCTTATTTATCAAAATGAATAGTTTATTTTGCCGTCTCGATTAAAATATGGTTTAACTCTAATTGCACTTAACCCCTTCAAAAGTAGAATTATGCGTCATTTAATATACTTGATATCTGCTTTTGTGGTGACGTCCTGCAATTATGGAAAAACAGACTCAAGTCAGTCGAGCTGCTCCTCTATCAAGAAAGCAACAGTTTCTATTTCTGGGGGCGAAGTTTATCTTGGGACTGATCGCGGTTATCCCGAAGAGTTCAAACGTATCGCTACCTTAAAAGATTTTGACATAGATAATACCGAGGTCACCAACGTTCAATTTTCAAACTTTGTTTCGGAAACAGGGTATATCACGACGGCAGAAACCAATCAGCCTGGTTTTAATGTACCTGGCGGAGCCGTGTTTAGAGAGCCAACAGCGACTAACCCAAACTGGTGGCAGTTTACGGAAAATGCTAATTGGCGTCAGCCGGAAGGCCCAAACAGCCACATTAAAGGGCGAGAGAATGACCCTGTCGTGCAAGTCTCGCTCGTTGATGCAAAAGCCTATGCTAAATGGGCAGGACGCTCTTTACCCAGTGAAGCACAATGGGAACATGCGGCAAAAGCAGGACGTGACAGTCTTTATGTTTGGGGAGATGAACGCGCGCCAAATGATGTAGAACAGGCCAATACGTGGCAAGGTGCCTTTCCTATCCAAAACTCTCAATTGGATGGATATAGGCTACGCGCTCCCGTGGGATGTTATGCCCCAAACGATTTTGAACTCTATGATATGATCGGGAATGTTTGGGAATGGACTGTTTCTCCTTACGTCCAAAACACAAGAGAGTGGAAAGCCGTTAAAGACTCCAACAAAGACACGCATTTTCAAAACTATACGATTAAAGGAGGCTCCTTTCTTTGCGCTCCCAATTTTTGTGCGAGATACAGAGCTCCAGCGAGACAATCACAAGAAGCAGATTTTTCGACTAATCATATCGGTTTTAGAACGGTCAGCCAGCGCTTTGGTGATAGTTAAACGGCGAAATAAAAAGCCTTAAGCCTCTTAAGCAATCACAATTTCAATATCATTATCGACCAATATTTTGCGCGCTTCCTTTGATAAATTACTATCGGTGACCACAGTATCAATCACATCTAATCCGCAAACAGACAGGCTAGCTTTCGCGTTGAACTTAGAGCTGTCAGCTAATAAAATAATCTTATCAGCGCGGCTGATAAGTTGTTGTTCATTTTGAACCAAAAGCGGATCACTTTGCATAAGGCCACGACTAGTTATCGCTTGCGCACCAATAAACAGTTTTGTGGCTGAAAACTTATTTACAATACCATGGCTATAGGGGTCCAATACGAGAGCTTGTTCTTGAAAAACCTCGCCGCCCGCTATCAAAATTCGAATCTTAGGGCGCCCTAACAAAGAGTTCATAATCGGAATAGAGGTCGTTAAAACCATCAAATTTTCAGCTTGAATATGTTGAGACATAAAGACCGTAGTTGATCCTCCGTCAATGATGATGGAATCATTATCTTCAATCATCGATGCCGCTTTTTTTCCAATCGCGCTTTTTTCTTTTATATTCACGGACAGTGTGTCTTCTTGGTTTAACTGACCAGAAAGACCAAAATATGGATCGCGATAGCCAGAGTTTGGATCGGCGGCAATCGCCCCTCCTCTGACACGGCATAGGCGCCCTTCAGAATGAAGTTCATTTAAATCTCTTCGAATTGTCGCGGGCGATACACTCAAAGCATTTGAGAATTGTTCTACAGATGTAACTTTGGTTGAATCAAGCATGCCAATGATGCGGGCCCAACGCTCGTGTATATAGAGCTTATCCCCTTCAGTCTCACCATTGTTGTGCTCAGTTTCAGCCATAAATTACCTTTCGTTGAGTAAACAATTTAATATGAGAGATGTTTATAATAAGTTACATTAAAATTCTGACGTTACCAGCAAAATTACACGCCATTCAGCCCGCGCTTATTTTACAACTCGGATGAAACTTTCCTCTAATTCATTCAACGAACCAACGCCCGCTAGAATCATATCACGCTCAACGGCATCAGCGATCTGTTGAACAGCTTGGACAGCCCCTTTTACGCCAAAGGCCGCGAGCCCATAAAGATAAGGTCTCGCGAAACTTACAGCATCCGCCCCGAGTGCAATTGCCTTCAAAACGTCTGTTCCTCTGCGAACTCCGCCATCTACGATTAATTCGGCATCATTGCCGATTATCTGGCGCACGTCTTGGACACAATGAATAGGTGCAGGAGAACACCCTAATTGACGACCCCCATGGTTAGATAAGGAAATCGCATTAAACCCTGTTTGAATGGCGCGCTTAGCATCATCTGGTCTTGCCACACCTTTAATTAACGCAGGGCCATTCCATTCCCCTAAAAGCCATTCCGCATCAGACCAAGAAAAATCAGCACTTAATTGTTGAGCCACAAATTCATTCAAACTTACAGCACTCGTATCCTCTCTGAGGTTTGCATATTTCACACTAGGTTTCGTGACATAATCCAAAGACCAAAGCGGCGCATTTATCGCATGCCATATCTGTTTAGGTCCAAGTTTTGGTGGGATTGTAAAGCCATTTCTTGGATCACGTTCACGGTTTCCAGTGATAGGAAAGTCGACAGTTAAAACAAGACCCGTGTAGCCAGCCGCTTTTGCACGGGCCAACATCTCTTTAACAAGAACGCGGTCTTTCCACACATAGAGCTGAAACCATTTAGGGCCAGATGTAGACGCCGCAATATCTTCGATAGAACGAGACGACAGAGTTGAAAGACAATAGACAGTGCCAACAGTTTCAGCGGCTTTCGCAGGACCGATTTCACCATCTGTATGGAACAGACGATTACCCGCCGCAGGAGAAAGAATAAAAGGAACGTCTATTTTTTGTCCCATTATCGTTGTGGACATATCAGGTTTATCGACACCTGATAATACTCTGTGGACTATACGGTAATCCTCAAAAGCGCTTGCCCCTTCGAAACGAGCGACTTCATCATCAGAGCCCCCATCAATATAATCAAATACCATTTTATGAGCCCGCCGCCTTGCAGCTTTACGGTAGTCTTCGATATTTAAGCAATCAGATAGTCGGCCCGGAAACATCGTCTTTTAAACAATACCAGAAGAGGGGTTCGCACTTGCAGGGCGCTTCGCCTCGAGAGAGTCACGATAATTGAGCGATCTATAGAATCCAACAGGGTCAATAGCGCCCCCCGTTTTATGACGTGCCATACTCAAGATAGGTGTTACATCAGTTT
>JAUMHO010012228.1:0-10197 GCA_032360965.1 Ulva armoricana | reverse complement strand
TGGGCTGCTGTTGTCTGATTCCATGACCTTGGTCCACTTTGTGGGTTTGCCCTTGTACTCTTTTGTAACTACATGAGCCACTTGCAAACGATATGCATATGAACGCATGTACAACAGAGGATCCGAACATTAGAATGATCCGCAAGCTCTGAGTATTCCAGGGGAATGGCCGCATTGTATAGCGTACGATAAACTTGCAATTGGCTAGAATAGCTGGGGATCATATTTGGCTATTAATGTGGTGCCTACATTCAGTAACTGTAGCGCTATCCTGGTTCGTGACAATTGACGGGTAGCTCATTCGTGAGAGCACACATTCAATTCAACACTGCCGTATGCGAACATTCCGTATACTGTACAGTAACGCGCCACTTGCACGAGTGTCGATATTGTTGTGCCGGCACGTGCCGCCCGGATGTTTCTTTCTGCATGATCATATATACGTACAAGCGCGAAGGATGCCCCTCAATGGAGTGCGATCTGTTGCCCAACAGGTCGATCTAGACGCTGATGTATCGTCCTTGAGAGCGCCGGCGCCAGGCTGTCGATCCTGCAGATGCGACGACCAACAGAAAATGTGCACGTCCCTGCAACAGGTCGACTCGATGTCGACAGATGTGTCGACAGAACTAGATTTATTCGATGGATGTAGATCTGAAGGTGTGCTGCCATGTCCATCATGATGGATCAATCAAGTTTGGGCAATAGCCAGCTGCGTCACCTGATTTGAATAGTTCTGTCACACGAGAGTATGTTGAATCTGGCCACGTCAGAATATGGTTCATTGACCCGTATGCCCCCATGCATCCATGCATCCACGTCGACGGATGAGCGAGGCGCAAGCTCCGTCCGGAACACGTGTGCACAGGCGAAGAAGCTGGGCGACCTGACACGACATGTTTTCAATGTCCCTGCCATCATCAGACCTTGCACTCCGAGTTCTACGTGCCCGGCGCTACTGCTAGCTGTCGATCCCTGTTCTGCCATATGCATGTAACAGCAGTGTCCATACGAAAGCCTCTTGCTGCAAGCCATTCGTGCATTGTTAATACTTTTAAGCCTCCTAGAAAAGCGTGGGCGAGACAATGTCTCAGCAGCTGCACCCCGAGGGAGCCCTGCAGCATGGTAGCGGCCCCGTGTCCCGAAGTGTGCCATCATCATCGGAACGGACGCAAGGCGACGTGAATTTTCGCCCCTGGGAAATATACCAAGATGATGTGTGTCTAGGAGCAGTTCTGGGGAAAGGAGAGTTTGGGGTGGTGCATACAGGCTGTTGGCTCGGCACTCCTGTGGCGATCAAGGTGCGAAACGCGTCCGAGCGCCCATTCCACTGCCTCAGGGCTCTGCAGCACCATGCAATCTCTGTTGGCAATTCGTGCATACTGGATTGCTACACTGTGTGTTTGCTGCTGCGTCAAAACTCGTACATGCATGCGTTTTCTCTCTTACTCGTGTTTCTTCGTGCCTCAAACCAACACAGAAACTCCGACATCGAAAATGTACAATGGCAGCGTATCCCATAATTCTTGGAGATTCTACGCCATCGTCTTGCAATGCTGTCTCACTGAGTTCATCTGGGTACCTATTTGTGCGTACCCACGTCATGGGAGCCTCACTCCGGTGTCGCTGTTGTAAAACGGATGATGGGGCGCTCCTGGACAGAATGCCGTCAGTGACGATATTATACTACCGGCATGGCTCCGCCATACGTGTAGTCTCTGATCACGCAGGCCAGTGAAGTGCCTCGTGGACTGTGCAACCCAATACGCTATGATTTTTCCGCGCACCGTTCACAAGTTGGCGTGATATGTTGCTGTTTCATCTCAAAGATTATGCCACTCTGTTAAAGGATGATGCAGAGAATCGTGGCTTCATGGCCTGTCCTGATGCCGGTGAAACAGGACACAGATGGCAAAAACATACATTGATAGCTCCAGAACGCATCATCCCCGCAGGTGTTTGCTACCAGCCTGGCCAGCAGCACATCTCTGGTCATCTGTGCTACATGAGCGAAAGCGCGCCTGTCCACTGAAAGGACGTAAGGATGGTGGATGTACGTGTCGTCTGGGCAGCTTGTCTTGCCCTTGCTCTGCGCCTGCCTTTCTCCGTCTGGCCCACATCAACACAAACAAGGACAATTTGTGTGAACAACTAGTCAGCATTCCCACACCCCACAAGCCCCTGCCACCATGTCTTATCACCCGCACGACGTCCCTGGACCACTGTTGCAACACAGCAGCACAGTGATGTAGCAACGACATCCCAGTATGCCAAGGTTTGCTGGAGACCTCGGACAAGCATCCACAAGCATGCTAGCAGTTCGTTTTTCGAGGCACGTGTTGCACCGATTCATGCCTCGACCTGCTGCTCACTGCACCAGTGTCAGTTTCGTGTAGCACCATGCTACCTGCGAGCCACCCCCTCCACATAGCCTCCCAGCCTGTGTGGCATGGCCTCCAATTTTTTCCCATGCATCTTGATTTCGAGCAGGTGGTCAAGTCGTCAACCTCTGGCTTAGAGAGGCGAAGGCTGGCTGCAGAGGTCGAGGTGCTGTGCCGGGTCCGCCACCCGCACATCGTGCAGTTCCTCGGCGCATGCATACGCTCCGTGCCGGTCATGATCGTCAGTGAGCTGATGAACCGCGGCTCCTTGGCCGACGTGCTGGAGCGGCGACCACAGCCGCCGCTGAGGAGAGCGCTGGAGATCACTCTGCACTGCGCGAGGGGCTTGAACTGCCTGCACATGGCCCGGCCCCACCCGATCATCCACCGGGACCTGACACCGTCCAACGTGCTCCTCACACAGCCTGCAGTCCAGAATGTGGAGGTGAGCTTGTCGCGATGCATACTTCCTCTCCTCTGTTTGTCTCTGGCTGTTTCTGTCCGTTTGAGAGTCTTTGCGATGCAGCCAGTCAGATAACACGTGAGGATAGGCCTGCAATCCTCTTGATGTGGACTAGTGGTTGGATGACAGAGATCCGCCCTAGGGACACATCCTGATGCTTGCACTGCAAGGCAGCTGTGGCATCGTTCCCGGTGGTGCATGCAGGCCGGTACTTTGGTCGAGCACACTACAGCCAAGGTTGCCGACTTTGGGCTGTCCCGAGTGATTGGAGATGGCCCTGCCCTGAGCACTCAACTGCCCAGCAGCGACTACCACTTGAGCGAACTGAAGGCACGGCAGATCGACAGTGCGATCTGCGGGGCAGGCGCCAGTGGCGAATGCCTGCTGCCTGTGGCTGGTGACAGCTCGGTGTCGTTGGAGACGAGCGGCGGATGCTACATGATACCTCCTCAGCTGGACACGCTACTGAGAGACACTCAGGGCAGCCACCGAGTGGCAACCGCGCTCGGGGCCCAGAGGCCCTGCAGTGATGGCGCGGTGGACACACCAGGTGAGCATGAGCGAGCCAACACATGCTTCTGCCCGTCTACCGGCACGAGGACTGAGTTCATCCACTTTTCAGAGTTCTGTGGTTGCTGCGTTCCTCCATGATCTGGCATTGTACTGTGAATGAGCCGACCGGGAGGTGAGCACCTGCCGCAAGTGCTGGTGAAACGTATCACAGAGCTGGGCTGACCCACCATCATGAGTCTGTTTCCATCTTCCGGAGCCAGCTGGAGTCCACTGCACGTGGCAGCCACTTCACAGCTTCCAGCTGTCCATCTCGCCATGCTTTCACGAAATTAGACTTGGCAGGCGCGTCATTTAAGAGAGCATGAAGCCAGCGCCCTCTCCTTAATCTCACTGCATCTGCAGACCCGCATGCCAAGCAGGATTCTGGCAGTGAGGAGCGCTTCAAGATGACCGGTGGCACCGGGGCGTACGTCTACATGGCTCCCGAGGTGTTCCGCCACGAGCCGTACAACACGAAGGCCGACGTGTACTCCCTCGCGATCGTCCTCTACCAGATGCTGTCCGGCCGCCGGCCGTTTGGTAAGCTGGACCCCTCTACGGCCGCCATGCGCGCCGCCACGGACACACTCCGGCCGGACTGGCCCGAGGCCACCCCGGTGCAGTATGTGCAGGCTGAGCAAGCCGTGCTCGCCCATGCGCAGGCCCTGACTGAACGCTGCTGGGCTGGCTGCCCCTCAGACCGGTGCGTGCCTTGTGTCGCATCCCCGCCACCGCCTCGTGCTGCGCTACACCTCCCCCGAGCGCGCGGCTGCTCTCAGCGCTGCACCTTGCCTCACGTCTAAACCCATCCGCGGGGTGAGGGATGGCTCCGCGAGCACGCTGCAGGGGGTGGTCCACGGTTGCGCTCACCGTCTCGAGCGGAAGCGCTTGCAGGCCTTCGTGTGAGGAGATCGTTACGGAGCTAGAGCAGCTGATCAAGCTGCTGCCGAGCCAGAGGGATGCCGCGCTGGGGCAGACGGCCGCAGAGCGTCGCAGCCGGCTGCGCTTCACCGCGGCCGCGCAACGGCCACGGCCGTGCTCTGCCTCGGGCGACGCCCGTGCGTCCCACTCCCGCCGGCTCATCCAGTTTGCGCGCCGCAGCCACGAGGTGGTCACCAGTGGCCGCGTGTCTGCGGCGCTCTCGCGGCTGTCCCGGGGCGGAGCCGCTGACTCGCTGGGCCTGCGGTCGGCGGGGTCTGGCAGCACGACGACGATGGGCGCGTCGGCCCCCATCAGCAACTCCCGGCTGTTCCTGCCCGCCGCCCTCCCGGACACAGCAGAGGCGGCCGGGCCCGCCGCCGAGCAGGGGCGCCGCCAGCGGAGGTCGCCCAGAGCGAGGGCAGCACCGGATTGCAGAAGCTGCGGGGACACAGCACAGCATGCAGGAGGCGCCGGCATGCCTCCGGCGGATAGGCGCAGCAGTAGCAGCGCAAAGCTGGCACTCTCTGGGATGCTGCGGAGGGTGCCTCGCCTGTGGCAAGCTGGGCCAGGCAAGCAGCCCAGTAATCGGCCTGCAGCTTCCGGAACGCCCCCGCGTGTGTAGCAGCGAGGGCGGGAGGGGCCGGCGGGCAGTTTGCGCGACAGCTGCACGGCCTTGCTTCTGCTGGGGGGTTTGCACAGGGTGGGAGGAAAGTTCCTGGTATTCCTACTGACACCGGATGAGGCCGTGGAGCGCATGGCGCTAGCGCAGTCTGCGCGAGGCGCGGCTGGGTGTATGTGAGATGTAGATGGGATCACATCTGTTCACTTAAGAACCGCTGTACCCATATGGGCAGTGTCAGCTCGTCCATGGCTGTGCATGTAAGTTCCAACGCACACCACTCCCGGCCAGCCTTGCCCTCCCATCACAGTCAACCCGTGCCAATCCCCATGCAGGGGGGCAGCCGTGCCTCCGCAGATGCCGCCTGAGACTTGTTCCCCTGACGGGGCTGATAGTGACTCCTGCCGCATGTGTGTTTGGTGACGGTGGGGTTAGCGTACAGGTTTCTAGGGTTCTACAATGCCCGGACTCGGCGTTGCCGAGTGCTACTCAGCAGTGTTCAACACCTCGTGTCTGCTCTGGGGCCTCAGCTGGTTCCATGTGCGCTTCTGTTGTTTGTCTGGTCAGGCGTCCTGTTTTGAGCGTGCCTGTTGTGCTTGTGCGGGCCCCCCCCTGGGGATGCCGGGCTGTTGTGCCATTCTCCGGGGGCCACCATGCTCCCTCGCTCCTGCCAGATCAGCTTCCGTTCCCGTAAGCATCACAGGCCAGCTGCCTCCAACATCACCGCATGGCTGTCGACGGGTGCTGCTCGACTGTCTTCTCAGTGAGAGCACGTGTGGCACTCCCTCGCCTGCGATCCAGGACGAATCTCGGGGCTGCCCCTGCGGTGCTGGTACATCGGCGAACGTAACTTTTCCACCACGCTCTGTCCAGGACTCGCCCGGCAGGTCCTCGCTGCAGCGCCGCTAGGGGTGACTCGACGTGCGGCCGGTCCCACCTAGGCTTCTTGTTCCGACCAACGAGCCCTTGCGCTTTGACGCTGCCCTCTACAAGGGGGCCGCCGGTAGTGCGCAGCCTGGCTCGCCCTCCACCCCCGCACTAGCTGGCCTGTGATGCATGTGATGTCACCAGGCCTGGCTCCCCAGCAGTGGCTCCCCAGCAGGCGATGCCTGCTCCCGCGTCCGAGCAGGCCACCTCGTCGACGATGGGCTCGCCGCATACGCCTTGGCAACTGGCACCGTGCTATCGCACCTTTGCAGACCGCCGTGCTCTGAGATCATCACAGCGCTGGAATCCCTCATCTCACAGCTGCATGACTGCACATGCAAGTCTGCTCATGGCAAGCATCTGCCCCGAAGAAAGCGCAGCCAGAGCCGTGTGTTTCAGTCGATGCGGTCTGTGACCAGCAAGGCCTTCTCCAGGTTCAAAGGCAAGCCATGAAGCAGGACCCTTCGGCATGCGCCGCATGCACCCAAGGAGTGCTTCAGTCGATGAAAAAGTGCAGATGGTACACAAGGCACCGATCAGCGCCGCCCCGTGCTGCCCAAGGTCGGACGACCACGACTGTGGACCGCTCCTGCTGCCAGGCCTACTGCCAGGCCCAGTCTGTGTATGCTCCGATCTCGGTGTGTCAATCGGTAAGCGCCTAGCTTGAATGCGGGTTTGTTGACCTGCTGTGCTGGCACTGTTGCACATGGCAGACCTCAGTCCAAGCAGTGCTGCATGCATCCGCAGCTCTTCAGGGCATGGGGGAAGCGGCCACAGCCCTGCTCCGCTCGCATGTGCTTCTGTAGAACCCTTGCGCCGGTCAGATGTGCTTCCATGGAAGCATGTCTGGGTGATGGAAATCAGCTGTCTCTCTACTGGTGGTGCTTGATTGCATGCGAGGTGCTTCTGTGCATGGGAGTTTGAGTCGTCAATGGAGAGCATGCCATGTTTTCCAGTGCAGGTTTTTGCATTGCTTCCCTTCTTCGAATTCTGGCCCGTGTTGACTATCATAGCCTTTGCGAGTTGATTTAAAATGGGTGCTGGGATAGACTCACGACCGGACCCAGCCAGTATGCGAATCTTCAGCTCTGCTCGAGTGCGGTTAGATAACAGGTCTGCGATAGACCACTCTTCCAGCTGCTACCATGGTCCACCTTCCATGCTGACAGGCACGCCATAAGCACTGGAACACCCAAGCAGGGAAATGTTGAACACTGACTTGCTCTACTGTGATTGCAAATTGTCGAGCGTAGAATCGTTCAAGAGACAACTACAGATGTTGTCACACCAGCCAACGCATGGCGCGGCCATCCGTTCCATCAGCTGGCAGCATCGGCCATTGGGACCTGGTCAAGCATTGAGAAAACGTCATGCTTCCAGCTTCCGCAGCCAGCACACATGAATCGGTCAGCCAGTGCCTCGACAAGCAGTACTACTTTTCCACCATGGACTGAACAGCTAGTGTGTGCATGATCAAAGAGTAGAACACCGCCACTACACCATCACCTTAATCGGGATTCGTCACAACAGCACTAGCTGCTAACTACCTCAACAGTACATGGTGGCTGAGTAATTCATGCCCGGCCCTCACGCTGCACTGAATGCCACTCCCATCACGCACGTGAAACAACTCCCGCCGCCATGGTGTGCTCTTTGCACAGCTCCAGGACATCGTCCAAGCAGGGCATGTTGTGATGCATCGCGTTTGGACATCAGAAGTTGTCCCGGAGCACATCAGTCTGTCCAATGAGACTGCTTGTACCCAACAGGTTCACAGAAGTTACAATCGATTACTCACTGGTACTTTTGCCTGTTTCTGCCCACACTGCCGAGGCGCACCACCGTGTAAGATACAATGCAAGCTAGCTCACATGGCTTTACGGATGTCCTTGCTATGCCGCTCAACCTGTGGCAACATGTACACAGTGCGGTGTGCAGCCCTGACACCACACTTGTCCGCACGGCGCTTCCTGCACGCGCGCTCGCCTTTGCTGTCATGGGCGATTGCCCATGCCGTGCTTGTTGGGCGACAGTGGGGTTTGCATGCAGGATTCTAGGGTGGACGGGATCCCAGGGCTCTGTAGCGTTTGGGTGTGTGCAACTGCCTCAACCATTGTGATGGGTCTAGCGGTGGGTTGAGGCATGCATGTGTTATTGTATAGCATTCAGGACAGCGGGGGAATGTTGGGAGTGATGCCTAGGCTGCTTCGCATACTATGCTTGTTCTGCTGTTTTGCTTGTGTTAGGTTGCGCGTTTCCCTCCTGGCGATGCTGCGTTTCTCTCCGTGAAGCACCGCCCTTGTCTTGTCGGCCTGACACACCGATGTCAGGCAGCAGGCGCATCCTCGGCACCAGCGAGCGGCTGAACAGTTGACGCTGCGCAGCCATTACCACAGGTTGTGCCCCGATCGCAATCCTGTAGCTAGCCCGTCCCACAAGTGCTGTTGTAGTCCAGTTCGTATATTCTTTTTGCAGACGGGTGGGTACCTGTGCAGCATACGCCTTGGCGGACATGAGCGCGCATATGCATGCAGTCACGCCTGTGTGCGTATCACTGATCCTGGTACCAGGATACAAGCCAGGCATGCGATTCTTGCGCAGGCAGACATGAGCCGTGAGCTTGGATCAGAGCTGGATGCTTACACCTGTGAGTAAGTGTCACATTTACATTTACATTTACACCTTGGGCCGGTGTTCCCGATGGTGAACTCTGTAACTGTGAACCACCTGATCGAAGCGCTCCCGTTACACACCCTCAGCCTCACCTGCCTGAGTTGGTGTTTGGGGTCGGCAGTTGGAGGGAACGATGCAGCTGAGGTGAAAAGGGGGGCCACCAGCAGCACAGCTGGAAGTGGAGCTGCTGTGAAAGAGTGCACGCGTGCTACCGCAGTGATACCTGCATTGGCGATCTTGCTACATGCCACCAGAGCGTTCAGCATCAGCTGACAGTCGCACTGCACCATGCATATGGGGGCTACTTGTGTCGTGTGCTGCGGCGTGGCCTCAAACGTGCCTCTGGTTCCAGTCCAGCGCTGGGAGAGCGAATATGCTGTTTGGGCATATACGGCATTACACAGAGAGGCGCAAAGGCGGCCGTGTTTGGGGACGTACGCACCTCGTAATGGCACACCCTCGTCTGTTTGCTGGGTGCCGTTGTGTCTGTTCTGGCGTACGGAATCGTGGTCAGTGTGCAGCACGCATGTGCATGGGCGGGTCTCTGTCCGCAACGTGCACCCACCTGTCACATCTGCCACAGCACGCCTCCGTCCTGCCCGGATGTCCCCAGCTTCCCCCTCTGGGTTGCCGCGCTGTGGAAGTGCCGGCATCCCAAATCCTATCCTGTACACGTCCCCCCCGGCGGTCTACGCTTGCCGTTGCTGATACATCTCGAGTGTTTCCAACGGCCGTGGAGGTTGCATGTGCAGGGAGGCCAGCCCTTACTGCCACCCCTTCAGCGCTGCCAGGACTTTGCTCTGTCTCCATGTAGCACTGGCGTGGCCTGCATGCGCGGCTCGAGCTTGAGCTCGAGGTAGCACTGCACCGTGCCTTCCGTGCCAGTCTCGGTCGTTCTTCAGGTGGCAGCGCCACGCAGCGTGAAGTACAGCGCCACGCAGCGGGAAGTACAGCGCCACGCAGCGGGAAGTACCGTGTGCTGTCCGCCTGCTCCGTGGTCTTGGGGCAACAGCATGTACAGTGTGGGCTCAGGCTGGCAGTGCTGCTTCAAACCGGAGAGCGGGCACACATCCACAGTGTGGAGGATGTCCATGCATGACACGAGATGTACCCGGAGACAACAGAGAACCAGCCAGCTACCGTGACGATGGAGCCACGTGCAACCCACTGTCCAGGCAGCCACACACTGGCTTCCCAGGTCCCATGTTGGTACTGCGTGTGCGACCTGGCTTCACGCTATGCCTGGACATGCGTACAGACGGTGGTCAACCTGGAGGTGGCCCCAAGGTCGAGAGTTGTGGCAGCGCGCGACACTGTCTCGCGACAATGTCTCCAGAGATTGAACGGCCGGATTGAACGGCCAGTACTAGTCTGGGTGTCCATGGGCGCAGGCACGTGACGGGAGACGGGAGACAATGATGCCACATTCATCAGTCGGCATTCATCAGTCGGCCGTCGTCAGGGTCTCGTCCTGTACGTCATATATCGTGGCAAGCAGTGAAGTTTGAGGAATGAGCAAACGAACGTGCTGGTTCGTATCGCGGGAAAGTTGCTGGCGCATTTGTTCTGGCAGGCACTCATGGGGTGTTACACGGAGATCAGCACAAAATCCCGGCAGCGCCAAGGGGTAAATCACAAGCCAACCCAAGCACACGAAAAAA
>JAUMHO010012196.1:0-10214 GCA_032360965.1 Ulva armoricana | reverse complement strand
CCCCACCACGCGCCGGTGCAGGTGCACGCCCGGCGCGGTGGGCGCGGGGAGCGGCCGGTCGCTCGCAAGCTTGTCCATGAGCACGATCACCTCGTGGCCGTCGGACCGGGCCATGAGGATGAGCGATTCGTTGCCCAGCACGCGCGTGCGGTACCCCGCGTCGTAGGCCCAGCCAAGCAGTTCGATGGTGGGCGGATGCGTGCTGGCCGGCAACGGGCTGTCGACCCCCAACCCCGAGGCCCGGCGTGCCCGAAGAGCCCGAAGAGCCCGAACCCCCTCCGGGTGCGGGGCCGCATCGGCCGCGTGCCTCAGGATGTCGGCAGGTGGCATCGAAGTCGCGGGCCTGCTTCCTTGCGTGTCGTGCCACTGAAGTCCGCCGCGCGGACTTCAGTGCTGGCATCGCGATTCGCACCGAAGTCGCCGAGCGGCGACTTCGGTGGCACGCGTGAAGCACCTCCCCCGGCCCTTCGGGCCACCCCCTCCGGTGGGAACCGGAGGGGGATGACGGTCGGGCTGTATGTGCATCCGTGTGCCCCGCAGCGCGCGCGTGGGGCCTGTGGCCGCGCACTCTGCGTTCCTCCGCAACCTCGGCGCACCTCTGCGTACGGCATCGACAGGACCCCACGCTCGCGCGTGGGGCTCGTTGAATACGAATGCCTTTACGGCCTCACCCCCAGCGTCGCCTTGCGCTCGGCGATTTCAGTGGCGATGCCGGAGACGAACGCATCGAGGGGCATGGAGCCGGAGTCTTTGTCTTCGCCGCGGATGCGGAGGCTGACGGCGTTCTGCTCGGCATCGCGCGGGCCGACGATGAGGAGGTAGGGGGTCTTGTTTTCCGCCGCGACTTTGATTTTGGCCTGGATGCGTTCGTTGCTCTCGTCGACGCTGACGCGGATGCCGCCGGTGCTGCCGCCGGGAATCACGGCGGCTCGGAGAGCCGCCGCTACCCGCTGGGCGTGGTGCAGCGACTTGTCGCTGATGGGGAGCACACGCACCTGCTCCGGGCAGAGCCACGTGGGGAATGCGCCCGCGAAGTGCTCGATGAGCACGCCGATGAACCGCTCCATGCTGCCGAAGGGGGCGCGGTGGATGACCACGGGCCGGTGCGGCTTGTTGTCGGGCCCGATGTAGGAGAGGTCGAAGCGGGGGCCCATCTGATAGTCAACCTGCACGGTGCCGAGCTGCCACTCGCGGCCGATCACGTCTTTGACGACGAAGTCGATCTTGGGGCCGTAGAACGCGGCCTCGCCGGGCTCGCGCGTGAAGGGGACGCCCAGCGACGCCGCGGCGGCGAGGCAGGCGGCTTCGGCCTTGTCCCAGCTCTCCGCGCTGCCGGTGTACTTGTTGGAGTCGGGATCGCGCAGGCCCACGCGCACGCGATAGTCCTTCATGCCGAGCGTGGCGAAGATGATCTTCACGAGGGTGAGGCACCCCTGAATCTCGGCGGGGATCTGGTCTTCGGTGCAGAAGAGGTGGGCATCGTCTTGCGTGAAGCCGCGCACGCGGGTGAGCCCGTTGAGCTCGCCGGACTGCTCCCAGCGGTAAACCGTGCCGAACTCGGCGAGGCGGACGGGCATGTCTCGGTAGGAGTGGGGGGAGGAGTCGAAGATCTTGGCGTGGTGCGGGCAGTTCATGGGCTTGAGCATGAAGCCCTGGAGGAGTTGGTCGTCGGGGATGACGCGGTCGGCGGCGATCGTGGTAGCCTTGGTGCGCTCGTTGATGCCCGCAGCGAGGTGCGCGGAGACGCCCTCGACACGGCGCATCATGTCGGCGCAGGAGCAACCGGAATCGGACAGCGACTGGAGCGTGTCGCGCTCGATGATGGGGGCGAACTGCGAGTCTTTGTAGTAGGGGAAGTGGCCGGAGGTTTTGTAGAGCTCGAGCGAACCGATGTGGGGCGTGAAGACCTCGGTGTAGCCCTGCTTGCGGAGCTCCGCGGCGATGAAGGTCTGGAGCTCTTTGCGGATGATGGAGCCGGCGGGTGTCCAGAGGATGAGGCCCTGGCCGACGGTCTCGTCGATGTGGAAGAGGCGCAGGTTCTTGCCGATCTCGCGGTGGTCGCGTGCCTTGGCTTCTTCTCGCTGCTTGAGGTACGCATCCAGCTCGGCCTGGGTGGGGAATGAGACGCCGTAGACGCGTGTGAGGCGGTCGGAGTTCTCATCGCCGTGCCAGTAGGACGAGGCCAGGGACATGACCTTGATGACGCCGATGCGGCCGGTGGAGGGGACGTGGGGGCCGCGGCAGAGGTCTTCCCAGTTGGTGCCGGGTGTGCCAGTGGCGTAGAAGGAAAGTGGCGAAGTGGCAGAGTGGCCAAGTGGCAGAGTGGCGGACGAGCCTGCCGCCAGCGCACGGTTGGCGTTGTCCACCTTGTATTTGTTGCCCTCGTTGGTGAGCTTGCCGAGGCCCACTTGGGCGTTCATCTCGTAGCGAGTGAAGCGGCGATCTTCCGCGATGATCTTGGCGCACTCGGCCTCGATCTGAACGAAATCCGATTCACGAAGCGGGCGATTGTCGGGAAAGCGGATGTCGTAATAAAAACCGGTGGGCAGCGGCGGGCCGTAGACCAGTTGGGCCTCGGGCACGATGCGCTGGATGGCCTCGGCCATCACGTGCGCGGCGGAGTGGCGCATGAGCAGCAGGGCCTCATCGCTGATGGGTTGGCCGGGCTTGGGCGCGGTGATGATGGCCACGGCCGCGTCTTTGTCGATGGTCGCGCTCAGATCGCGTGTCTCGCCGTTCACCTTGATCGCCAGCGCGGCCTTTGCCAGGCCGGCGCCGATGGACGCGGCGACTTCGAGGCCCGTCACGGGCTTGTCGAAGGACTTGGTCTTGCCGTCGGGGAGTGTTACGGTGAGCGCGCTGGCCATGAGTGGAATCCGCCCAAGGGAGGAGCAATGGAACGCGGGCCGCGGTCGCAAGGTGCCGCGTGCAAGTGCTGCCGCGCCCACCGGTCGTGCGAACCGACCCGAGGCCAATCATTGCGGGCTCGGATGCCGGTCGCAACGAAAAGAACCCCGGCGCACTCGCGCCGGGGTTCGTGGTCATTCGTCGCTATTTGCGCTTGGCGCTACGGCCTGCGCCTGCGCGCGGCGGCGAGGCCCGCGAGGCCGAGCACCGCGGCGGCACCCGGAGCCGGGATTTCAAATCCACCCGAGGCGACCAAGCGGTAGGCGCCGGCCATGGTGTGCTCGCCGCGGAAGTTGATGTCCGGGTACCCGGTCACGCCCCAGTAGTAGGTGCCGGGCGTGTTGATCGCGAACTCAAGCACGGAGTTGTACCCGGACGACCTGCCGCCGTCGTCGTTGTAGGCCAGGAGCGTGCCGCTGGAATCGAACAGGCCGACGAGGGTGTCGAGGTTGCCGTCGCCGAAGTCATCGATCTGGGCGGTTACATAGGCCGCGCCGGGCACGGAGAAGGAGTAGAAGTCCACATCGCCCGCGCTCAGCGCGCCGTCCATGGCCGCCCCTGCGGTGCCGTAGTCCAAGGCGGTCGCGCCGGCAAGGGTGTCGTTGCCCAGGCTCTCGATGCCCGTGGCGCCGTTCGAGACCACGAGCGCGAAGTCGAAGCCGAAGGGCGAGCCGGAGAAGAAGGGGTCCGGAAAGCCCGTGACCTCGACGCCGTACGTGCCGCCCAGCAGCGCGGTGTGGCGGATGGCCGACTGCGTCTGATAGCCGCCCACATCATCGGCCGCGACGGTCGTTGATGCCGGGTCGATCAGCCGCATGTACGTGCTGGCGTTCGACTGGAAGACGCCCATCGTCAGACGCTGCCCGGGGATGACGCCCGTCAAAGTGCTGAACGAGGTGCCGCCGGCGAACACGGTCCGATTGGCGACGAACACATCCGCCGATGCCGCGCAAGCCAGCACCGCCACCGTCAATCCGCAAGTGCACAACGCTCTCATGCTTCCCTCCACTCTTTGTCGGCAGGCGCACCGGAGACAACCGGCGAACGAACGGCCCGCCACAGGCCAATATGCTAATCGCAAATCCGCCGCGGGGCCAGCAAGTCAGGGGAAAAACGTCGCGAGTCTTGCCCATCTTCGCACGCTGCGATGCGGCGACCATCCGGGACCAACCCCGTCACGCCGGAGCGTACAGGCGCAGGGCTTCGCACTCGGGGCAGCGGTAGGCGACGACGTCGAGGCCCTGCTGGGCATCGGAGAACTTGACCTCACCTCCTTGGAGCAGGCCGCGCTCGCCGGGCGTGCCGCGGCACCAGCGGGGGCGGTGGACGGCGAAGCCGCCGCTGCGGTCGGTGAGGAAGCCGAGTTCCATCTCTTTCTTGCAGACGAGGCAGGTGGGTTGCTTGGCCATGGTGGTGCTCGGTGGCGGAAAACGAACAAGCCCGGCGGTTGGGCCGGGCTTGGGTGGTTGATCGGTGGGCGGGGCCGGCCGGGAAAGCGTGCGTCAGGGGGTGTGAGTCGGGGTCGTGGTGGGCCGCGCCATGATCGAATGCACAGTGTACCCACCGGTATGAAGCGGAGCGGAGGCACGGCTTGAAGGCGAACAGGGGCGCGGTATGCTCGGCGCGACTTGGTGCAAGGAGCATCTGATGCTGATCCGTGCGATTGCGTGTGTCGTGCTGGGCATGATCGTCGTGCTGGCGGTGGCTCAGGACGGGATGAAGCAGCCCGCCAAGGGCGGGGGGGGCGGCGAGGCCGCCCGCGCGGCCCTGGACAAGCTGGCCTTCCTGCGCGGCACGTGGATCGCCGAGAAGGAGGGTGAGTATGAGGAAGAGACCTGGTCGGCCCCGCGCGGCGATGGGCTGATCGGGTGCTTCCGCTGGCAGAAGGGAGACCAGACCACCCTGCACGAGCTGCTCTCGATCAAGGCCGAGGGGGGCGATGTGGTGCTGCGCCTGCGGCACTTTTCGGGCGTGGTCGAGCCGTGGAAGAGCGAGGCCGAGGGCGTCGCGGCGATGCGGGCGGCGGAGTGGGGCGACGCCCGCGTGCTCTTCAAGAACGAGTCGGAGGTTGGCGGGATCGCGTCGTGCGAGTATCGGTGCCCGACGCCGGATCAACTGCTGATCGATGTGACGTTCAAGGATGCCAAGCGCGAGGCTTTGCACTTCGTGCTGAAACGCACGCCATAAGGGGGCTTGGGCACGCGGCCGCTGCCGACCAAGCCCCGCCGCGTGCGGGGAGGATTTGGGGTATGCTGCGGGCGCGGAGTGCCCAGCGTGATCTGCCCCTTCTGCGGCCATAACGACGACAAGGTGATCGACAGCCGCGCCAGCGAAGCGGGCAAGGTCATCCGTCGGCGGCGCGAGTGCCTGAACGCGGCGTGCAAGCGGCGGTTCACCACCTACGAGCGCGTCGAGGAACTGGCGAGGCTGACGGTGGTGAAGCGCGACGGCACGCGCGTGCCTTTTCAGCGCGACAACGTGCTGCGGGGCGTGCAATCTGCGTGCGGCAAGCGGCCCATCGCGGAGGAGGCGAAGATCGCCCTTGTGGATGAGGTGGAGGAGGCCCTGTATCGGGAGTTTGAGCGCGAGGTACCGAGCACGCGGATCGGGGAGTTGGTGTGCGAGAAACTCAGAGACCTGGATGAGGTTGCGTACATCCGCTTCGCCAGCGAGCACCGCCAGTTCAAGGACGCGGGGGATATCGCCACCGAGGTGGCGGAGTTGAACCTGCGCGTGCGCGATGTGAAGAATCAGGCGAAGTTGTTTTGAGCCTCCCAGGCTGATCGCAGGGGTTTTTTGCAGCGAGGGCTTGTTTTTTTTTTTTTTCTGTGGTAGCGTCAGTGGAGCGGCGGGAGCCCCGCCGCAGCAAGGAGCAGTCCATGAGAACGAAGAGAGCGAATCACTGGGCGCCCGCAGCGGTTATCGGGCTGTGCATGGCAGCGGGTGTCGCGACGTTGGCCCGGTGGGCGGAGGCCGGGCCCAGGATGGAGATCAAGATGTGGAACTGCACCGCGACCTCGTGCGGTGCCGGGGGAAACGGTTTGTGCAACTCGGGTCAGTCCATGTGCTGCTGCTCGGACGGGAAGCCGATGCCGACGTACACGCCAGGGTGCCAGGATGGCGGCGATTGCGGCGGCGACTCCAAGTGCACGCTCTGCTCCTAGGATTGCTCGATGATGCGCCCAGGCCGTTCCTTCTACCGTGCGTGCATCGCGGCTTTGGCCGTGGTCGGCTTCGGCTTTGGTGTCTGGCTCATGGCACGCCCGCTGCCGGTGTTGCCCAGCGCTGAAGCCGCAGAGATGCGGACCCGCCTCGCGGCAGGCAGCGCGTTGCTCGCGGGGGTTGAGGTTGTCGATATCGCCGATGTGGCGCCCGTCGCGGCGGCCATCCGCGCCAATGCGGGCTACCCGGCGGGATCGGTGGACGATCGGGCGGCCGCGCAACTTGCCGAGGAGGTATCGACGTTTCTTGCCGCCCGGTTCGGCGAGGATGCCGCGGGCCTCACGCGCTGGCGCGAGGCACGGCTCTACCAGCCGCGCCCCATGGACGAGTTGCTCTCCAAGTGGTTCATTGACAAGGCCTATAGCGGGTACCTGGGGCGACCCATGCCCAAGGACATTTCGTTCGCCGATGCGTACCGCGCGGTGATTGACGGTCAGGCGGGCTTCAAGGATGGCGCGACCATCATCAAGCGGATTGCGCTGAGCAAGCCCGGTCTTGATGTGCAGATGCACGTTATGGAGCGACATGATCCGCGTTTTCCGCGCGTTACCGGCCCGTTGGGCGATGTGCTGGACTTGTGCGGGCGGCTGAACTTCTCGCCGCCGTGGTGGGGGTGGCCGTGCAAGGAATGGGAGATGGCGGCCACGCCCGCTGGCGCCCGCGTGGCGGTGGTGGCGTTCGTGGCCGAGTTCGCCGATGGGGCCCGGAGGCCGGTGGCGGTTTCATCAGTCTTTTGCCCCGATGCAAAGAAGTGGTTTGTCATTTCGTTGTGGCACGGGCGCTTTTCGCGGGAGGATGAAACCAGTGTCCGCTGGGACTATTGAGGCGATGCCTGAGGATCGCTCACCGTTGCGCACGGCACCCGGCTCGGCGGGCCACGGGTTTTCGCTGGTCGAGTTGCTGGTGGTGATCGCGGTGCTCACGATGTTGTTGGGGTTGCTTGTGCCCGCGCTGCGGGGGGCGCGGCAGCAGGGCCGAGATGTGCGCGCGTCGCTCATCGTCGGCCAGATCGCACAAGCCATTTTGGCGTATACCACCGACTTTCGTGAGATACTTCCTTACGCGGCCTCGCCCGGCGAACCAGAGCGCGGCACCATCCTCGGCGGCGCGTCCATCGGCCAGTCCTACTTTTCACAGTCGCGCTATTACGGCACCCTGCTCGTGCCGCACTACTTCGAGAGTGCGGCAGAGATTCAATACACGACGGAATGGGGGCGAGCACAGGCGCGCGGTCCGTACTGGGCCACGCCGCGATGGCTGACGCACGGCGCGTTCTCCGATCCCTCGTACTGGCACGAGGGTGAGCCACCGAGAGACCTCTCCTTGCTTGCCCCGCAGCGCATCGGCACGTGCGCCTTCCCGGCCCGGAAGGTGCTGCTTCTGGACTTGCACAAGGGCCTGTTCTTTGCCAGGGCGCCGTCGGATGTCGGGCGCACGCTCACGGCCATGTTTGACGGGTCGGCGGGGTGGCGGCGGCCAACCGAGGCGCAACTCGAGAACCGCATGAGCCGGCCCTTTGGTGGTGCTCCCGTGCCGTTTATGTCAACCCCGGACGGCCTGCGCGGGATCGATTTCTGACGGAGAGGGTGTGTTCTTGGCCCGCCTGCCGGCAAAGCCCAAGTCCCAGGCGTTATCGGCCCTCAAAACCGCCCTTTGCGCGTGAAAAAACAGGGGGTGCTGATTTTGTGGAGGCCCAGGGGTGGCGGCGATACACAGAGCGTCATGTGCGACAAGCCGCGGCCGGATGTGCCGGGGTGGATTCGAGATGTGAGAACGGCGGGCCGGTCGGGCGGAGCTCCGGACCGGGCCCAGAAACGAACGACAACCCCTTCGAACGAGGAGCTCCGAAAATGACCGCGACCACGATCAACGAACTGACCCGCGAAACGTTCTTCAACATCCTGGTCGCGGGTGATCGCCCCGCGGCACGCTCGCTGGTGTCGAGGCTGCTCGACGAGGGCGTGTCGCCGGCCGAGTTGATCGAGGACCTGTACTGGCCCATGCACGAGCACCTCAACAAGCTCAGAAAGTGCGACCAGATCAGCACGCTCGCCGAGCACACCGCCAGCCGGCTGCTGAGAATCCTGGTGGACCAGAACGCGGCACGCCTGACCATGAACGCCACGCGTGGCCGCAGCGTGTACGCCTTCTGCGGGCCCAGCGAGATCGAGGAGATGGGCGCCCAGATGGCCGTGGACATGCTTGAGGCGCACGGCTTCTCGGTGCGGTTCGGCGGCGGCGGGATCGCGAATGACGAGGTGCTGAGTCTGGTGCAGACGCAGAAGCCCGATGTGCTGCTGCTGTTCTCCTCGGCACCGGCCGACCTGCCCAACATCCGCGAGTTGATCGACAAGCTGCAGGAGATCGGCGCGTGCCCTGACATCCAGATCGCGGTGGGCGGCGGCGTGTTCAATCGCGCCACCGGCCTGGCCGAGGAGATCGGTGCCGACCTGTGGGCCTACTCACCGATGGAGGTGGTGGAGGCGCTGGTGGAAGAGCCCGCCCGCCGCGCCGAGGCCAACCAGCGGACGGTGGGGAAGATTCGCAAGGTGAAGAAGGCCGCCTGATCGCGGCAGGAAACCGGCGGGCCGAACGTGGGCCCGCATCGGATGAGGGCGTTTGGGTCAGTGAATCACGAGAACATGCACAACCGCCCCTCGGGCTACCGCCCGGGGGGCTTTTCGTTCGGGTTTGGGTAATGATCGGTATCGATGGTTGCTGCGTGGCATCCGGCCCCGCCGAATGGACCGATTGTGCAACCCGCCCGGATATCTGCCGTACCCTTGTGCATGACCCCACGCGCTGAACGTGCGCTGATTCGTCGCGTGCTGGCGGGCGACCGCAACGCGGCAGAAGAGTTGGTCAAAGCCCATCAGGGCTCGCTGTACGCCTACATGGTGCGCATGACGAGCCGGCCCGAGGTGGCCGAGGATGTGGTGCAGGAGGCGTTCGTGCGCGCGTTCGTGCACCTGAAGCGCTACGACCCGCGCTTCCGCTTCTCGACCTGGCTGTTCACTATCGCCAAGCGGCTGCATGTGAACGCGTGCCAGCGGCTGGCGCCGACCTTCGACACTGACACGGTGGGCATGTTCGCCGGCAAGCTTGCGGGCGTGGGCGATGTGGCCGAGCGGGCCGAGCGCGGCGAGGGCGTGCGGACGGCTCTGGATGCCGCGATGACGGGCCTGACCGAAGATCAGCGTGAGGCCATCGTGCTCTTCTACCAGCTCGACTGGTCGGTGGAGCAGATCGCCGAGTACCTCGACCAGCCCGAGGGCACCGTGAAGAGCCATCTGCATCGCGGCCGCCGGCGCCTGCGCGAGACGCTCGAGGCGCAGGTGCACGTGATGCCGCGTTTGATGGAGGCGCTGGCATGAGCGACCTCCACTTCGATCGACCCGAGCGCTTGGCGCTGCGCGCGCCCGACCTTTCCGGTGCGATCCTCTCGCGTCTGGACGATCGGCAGATGTTTCTTTCGCGTCGTCGGCGCGCATGGGCGCGGGTGGCCCGGCTGACGGGCCTGGCGCTCGCGAGCGGCGCGGCGATCGGCGTGGCCGCCATCCAGTCTCAGCGTTGGACCGCCGCGCTGAGGGAAGAGCAGGCACGGGCGCTGGAGCCGCTGGTGCGCTCGGCCACGCAGCGGGCCACCGAGGGGCTGGCGCGCGTCGCGGAGATCGGCACGCCGGGCGAGTCGTGGGTGGTGGCGAGCATTCCTTCCACGCTTCCGGCCGACGTGGCAACGACCGCGGCGAGCACGGTGGTTGTTCCTAGCGGCGCGGCGTCCGCGAACCGACCCGCGCTCTGGACGTGGGAGCCCGCGGTGCGTGCCGCGGCCCAGATTCCGCAGTCCGCCGCGGCCAGTTCGGTGGTGGATGGCTATCTGCGCCGGCGCGAACGCAGCGGGGCGGCTTCGACGGCGGGCGGGGAGTGGGCGGCCAGCCCCGGCTTCCGCTTTATCCGCGTGCTGAGCCTTGCCGACACACGAGACCCCTTCGGCACGGGCTCCATGAAAACCGTGGCTTGGCCCGCGTCGTCGGCCGTGCCGGCCGAGAACCCGCGGTAACGGGCATGAATTTTCCGTAAAGGCT
>JAUMHO010012185.1:0-10221 GCA_032360965.1 Ulva armoricana | reverse complement strand
CCAAGACAGCATGATCATTGATCCGAGCAATGGCCTTGAATACAGCGCTTGGGGAGATATCGGCAGTGCTAAATTGGCCCACAACGAAAATGCCGACGCAGCTGCTCAAGCAGCTTCTCTCGAACGCAAATGCTCAGATGAGAAAGGTTGCGCCCAAGACTAAAAAGCCTTGCCCCCTCTCCGATATCCGGCGAAAATAGTTTTATCGAGGGAGAATTTCATGCTCATTTTGTTTGGTGGCAGCTCTGAAGAACGCCTGGTGTCCGTGGCCAGCGCGCAGAATCTCATGGGCCATCTCCCGGAAGCCAAACTTCTTTTTCTGGACCCTGATAACGCCGTTCATTTTGTTGAACCAGCCGAACTCGCCCGTCACACCGATCCCTTCACTAAGGCGTTCACACCAAGTGCCCCAGCTTTTGCGGGCACGCTTGAAGTGGCGCTGCCTTTGCTCAAGGGCCACACCTTCATCCTGGCCCTGCATGGAACAGAAGGCGAAGACGGTGAGTTGCAGGCCCTCTTAGAAAAAAACCGCGTCGCTTTCACCGGCTCAAGCGCACGTGCGAGCCGTTTGGCGTTTGATAAAAAACACACCAAAGAATTAGCGCTGGCCCACCACTTGCCCATCACTGAGGATCTTTTCCTGCAGCATCCCGCAAGCAGTGAAGACCAGAAAAAACTCCGCGACTTCTTTGCCACCTTTGGCAAAATTGTTTTGAAGCCAGTGGCCAACGGTTCAAGCGTAGGTCTGTTTATTATTGATTCTGCGGCTTCACTCGAAGACGCGATTAAAAAATTGAATCCGGCGGCCGGCAGTTATCTCGCAGAACGCTTCATCACGGGTCGAGAGATCACCGTGGGTGTTCGTCATCATCTCGATGGTCGCGTAACCCCTCTGCCATGCTCGGAAGTGCGTGTGCTGCAAGGTCGTCAGTTCGATTACGAAGGCAAGTATTTGGGTCATGGTGTGCAAGAACTCACACCTGCGCCGCTCGATCCCGAAATCACTCAACGCTGCCAGGCCCTCGCCGTTAAAATCCACCAGGCCTGTGGCTGTGCTGGCTACACCCGTACCGACATGATTCTCACGAATGCGGGTCCGATTCTTTTGGAGATCAATACGCTGCCGGGCCTGTCTAAAGCTTCTTTCATTCCCCAGCAGCTGGTGGCCAATGGCGAAACCTTGCGCAGCTTCTTTTTAGAGCAAGTCCAACTGGCAGAAAAAAGAAACTCAGCTCAGAAGTGAGCGACCGAACCAGAGCCCCACGATTCCTAAGACAAGCTGACCAGCGACGCTGATCACAAGCATGCCGTAAGATCCACGCTCCCACAGCTGAAGGTTATCCCAGCTGAACGCAGAGAATGTAGTGAAGGCCCCCAAGAGGCCAGTGGCGAGAAAGAACATCATCGTTTGAGTAAGACCATTCTTCTGGTTTTGGCCCAGCACCAGACCCAAAAGAAAAGAACCCAGGACATTGATGGCGAAGACTCCCCAGGGGAGTGCCACAGAGCTAAATAAACGAGAAAGACCCAGACGAAGAATCGCTCCTAGCGCTCCCCCTGCCCCTACCCATAAAAAATCCATTTTTAGCTCCTGAAATAGTCGCGCTGCTCCTGGCCATTCTGACGCGGGCCCAGCAAGATGGAAAGGCAAATTTAACGGGAGTATTCATGGGCCGTAAGTGGAACAACATCAAGATGAAGAAGGCCGCGCAAGATAAGGCGCGCTCTGCCAACTACACAAAAATTTTGCGCGAGATCACCATGTCGGTGCGCAGTGCGGGTGGTGAACCGGAATCAAACTTCGGTTTGAAAATCGCTCTCGTCAAAGCCAAAGACAACAACGTCCCACGCGACAACGTCGAACGCGCTATTAAGAAAGGCATGGGCGAAGGCGGCGAGAACTACGAAGAAATTAACTACGAAGCCTACGCACTAGATGGCGTCGCCGTATTCGTGGAAGCCGCCACCGACAACCCAACCCGCACCATCAGCAACGTGCGCTCTTACTTCAACAAGTGGGGCGGCGCGATCGGCACACAAGGTTGCTTGCAGTTTGTGTTTGAGCGCAAGGCCATCTTCACCGTTAAAGCAGAAGGCCTTGATCCCGACGAACTCACCATGGAGCTGATCGACGCCGGCTGCGAAGACATCGAGCTCGAAGACGGATTCCTCACCATCAAAGGTGAAGTGGGCAACTACGGAGAGCTTCATAAAAAACTTGAGGCCATGAAAATCAAAGTTGAAGACTCAGGTCTTGAGCGCTTGCCTCTCAACACCAAAGAAGTGAAAGACAAGGACACCTACCAGCGCATTCTCAAGCTCATCGACGTGCTCGAGGAAGATGATGACGTCCAGAAGGTCTATCACAACATGGACTTCAACGAAGCTTTCAACGACTGAAATACCTTCTTCTCATTCTCTTCTCTTTCACCGCCAGCGCGGCACCGCTCTATGAGTTGGGTGTCGCCGCCGGCGGTGGTTACCTCCCCGATTATCCCGCCGCCGATCAAGGTCGCCTTCGCAATCTCGTGCTTCCGAATTTTCGTTACCGTGGAAGAATCCTGCGTGCCGACGAAGACAGCGGTGTGCGCGCGCGACTGTTCACGGACGAAGACATCGATTTCGATTTGAGCTTCGGCGGGGCCTTCCCCGTCAACACCGGCGATAACCGCGCACGCAAAGGCATGGACGCATTGGATTGGTTGGTGGAATTCGGGCCGCGCTTGTTCGTGATCATGTGGCACAACAAAGAGCAAGGCCGCCTTCGATTTGGCTTACCTTTCCGTGCGGTGTTTTCTACAGATGGAACCTCGGCCACACATCGCGGTTTTGTCGCCGTTCCGGGATTTTTAGGTGAACTGTTTAAATGGCCCTGTGAGAGCTGCCGTCTCTATGCGGCCATCGGTCCAACCTTCGCCACCGAGGGCGTGGGGGATTATTTTTACCAAGTCGAACAGAAAGATGTCACAGCTTCACGGCCAGCGTTTAACGGTAAACAGGGTTACACCGGCACAGATCTCACGATGGGAGTGACCTATTCCCGTAAGCAGTTAGAGTTATTTCTGGGTGGTCGAGCCTCCACTTATGCAGGGTCGGCCAATCAAGACAGCCCTCTTTTCAAACGCAAAGAAAACTACGCAGGATTCTTTGCTATTGGCTGGCTCTTCTACACCTCTAGTGCGCAAGGCCAAGATTAAGCCCACCTTTTCTTGACATGAGAGCGACAGCCTCACATTATGGCGTTTTCCATTCTCAGGAGTGACTCATGGGCGTCCTTGGCATCGTTCTTTCTCTCGCGGGGCTAATGTATTTTGCTTACCGCGGACTCAACGTCCTGTTACTCGCTCCACTGATGGCGATCATGGCGTGCCTCTTTCACACCGACACACCTATGCTCGCGACGCTCACCCAAGTCTACATGCCGGCAGTGGGTGGTTATGTTGTAAAGTATCTACCTCTCTTTTTGCTGGGCTCGCTCTTTGGCAAACTCATGAGTGATTCCGGTTCGGCCGATACCATCGCTCGTTTGGTGGCCGGCAAGCTCGGCGCACGTCACGCAGTCCTTGCCGTGATCGCCTCTTGCTCGGTACTCACTTACGGCGGCGTCTCCCTGTTCGTCGTCGCCTTTGCTATGGAACCTTTGGCAGTCTCTCTATTCCGTGAAGCGAATCTTCACCGTCGCTACATCCCAGGGGCGATCGCTGTGGGTGCGTTCACCTTTACGATGACTGCGCTTCCTGGAACACCTGCGATTCAAAACGCTATCCCGATGCCTTACTTTGGCACAGACACTTTTGCGGCGCCGGGCCTTGGCATCATCGCCTCTCTTATCATGGGCGGTATTGGTAGCTGGTGGATGGTTCGCCGGGCACGCAAGGGCCAAGAGAAAGGTGAAGTGTTCACTGAAAAAGAAAAAACCAGCAACACGCAAAAATCGAATCTTCCAAGTGTAACCACCGCTTTCATTCCTCTTTTGGTTGTTTTCGCTTTCAACTACATCTTCAGCCGCATGCTTTTGCCATCATGGGATCACAGCTATCTTTCTCAGCCACTTTATGGCGCGATCACACTCGATAAAGTAATTGGCACTTGGGCCCTCGTCGTTGCTCTCATCATCGGCATCTTGACGATCCTGGCCTTGCACTTCAAACGCTTCGGTAATCCGCTTGAGTCGATCAACCGCGGGACATTGGATTGCATGCTGCCGGTGTTCAACACCGCTTCAGAGGTGGGCTACGGCAACACCATCGCAGCGTTGAGTTCGTTTGCCATTATCAAGGCCGGCATCCTTGGCATGTCGGGCTCAAATCCCCTCGTCTCCGAAGCTGTGGCCGTGAACGTGCTCGCCGGAATCACAGGGTCATCATCAGGTGGTTTGAGTATTGCTCTCGAAGCACTCGGTAAGACGTACTTAGATATGGCGAATGCCCAAGGCATCTCACCGGAACTTCTTCACCGAGTGGGCACCATTGCTTCCGGTGGCTTCGATACGCTTCCCCACAACGGTGCGGTGATCACCCTGCTCGCAATCTGCGGCATGGATCACAAGCGTTCGTACTTCGATATTTTTATGGTAGCGGTGGCGTTCCCGGTCTTGGCAACAACCACGATCGTTATTCTGGGAACTCTCTTCGGCAGCTTCTAGCACGCAAATAAAAAAGGCCGGGCTTACCCGGCCTTTTCGCACTACTTCTTCGCGTTTTTCACTAACTCATCTTTTAAATTTTTCTGATCCTTGATGCCTTTACCAAGCCAGATGCACCAGGTGGCCTTCATGATCTCGTCGCCATCTACGCTCAAAACACTGGCCCCAGACGTGAAGGTGGTCTTCCCGCCAGAGTACGCGATGGTGACCGTGTCGCCTTTTTTGAAGTCCGTTTTAAAGACGCTCAAGAGCTCTTTAACTTTGTCTTTATCTTTGTAGTCGCAGTTCTTGTAGGCGCCGTCCAGCGAGTCTTTGATCTTCTCGGCTTCGACGTCACGCATGAACTCAAGCTCAAATTTTTTGTCGCTGGTAGAAGCGGCCAGTGCTCCGGCCATGTCTTCGCCGGCAGGAAGAGTTGCGATGGAGTGGCTGATTTTATAAACGTCGAAACTCAAGAACGCGACACTCTTCTGACGAATCCCCTCTCCGGTTTTCACCATGTCTTGCGCAAACGCAGAACTGCACAGAAGCAAGAAACTCAAAAACGTTTTCATCCAAACTCCTTCGTTAGTTAAAATTATTATAACTCAGTTCTTGGAATGGTCGAGAGGTCTTTGGATTCTAGGAGCTGTAGTTGAATTGGAACGCGGTCGACTTCGGCTCCTGCCTCCCGTCGACATACCGGTCATCGTGACCATAACAACGAAGACAATGGCCTATCGGCCATTACAGCCCCATGCCCCAGCCACCGGAGATATTATAGGCCTCGCCAGTGATGGTCGACGCACTCTTCGAGCACAAGAACGCCACCATGTCCGCCACCTGGGCGGGGCTGGTGAGTTGCTTGATGTGGGAGTCTTTCAAGAACACGCGATCGAGAACTTCTTGCTCGCTCAAGTTATTGAGCTCCATCTGCGACTTCACTTGATTGCGCATAAGTGGCGTGTCGACGAAACCAGGGCAGATGGTGTTGACAGTGATGCTGTCGGGCGCGAGTTCAATCGCCGCAACTTTGGCAAAGCCGAGTACGCCGTGTTTGGCGGCGACGTAAGCTGACTTAAACGGACTGGCGAGTTTGCCGTGAACTGAGCTGATGTTGATGATGCGGCCATTTTTGCGCGCTTTCATGGAAGGAATCACAGACTTCGTGCAGAGGAATGTCCCGGTGAGCATGACACCGATGAGCTGGTTCCATTTTTCCAGTGGGAATTCCGCGATGGGTGACATGCTCTGAAGGCCTGAGTTGTTCACCAAGACACCGATGTTATCGCCGGATTCTTTGACGGCCTTTTGAACCGCGTCTTCACTGGAGACATCACAGAAGACGTGACGAATGTGGGCGTGAGGTTCCGCCGGAGCACGCAGGTCCCAGTTGATGACGTTATAACCTTCGGCATGAAGTTTTTCAGCGATGGCCAAGCCGATGCCGCTCGAAGCTCCGGTAACGATCGCGGTGACTTTAGAACTCATAGACGGCCATCCCATTTTTTCATTTTCAACTTACCAGCACTCCACTGCTCCACGACCTTCGAGATCATGTGCATCTGTGGACCTTTTTTGTTGTGGTAGTTCGGTCCAGTGTAGCCCCACCAGTCCCAGCAACCACGTGGGTTATTGAGCAAAAGATTTCGCACGGCTTGAGGATAGAGGATGATGATCTTGTTGCTTTCGGCCCAGGCGTTGTAGCCCGTGTGGAGAACGTAATCCATGCCGATGTCTTCGGTGGTTTGACGGCAACCGTGGAAGGCCACGTGAAGATGACATTTCTGAAGCGCGTTTTCGCAGTCCTTAGGAACGTAGGCAAAACCCGTGCGCGCCAACGAGATGCCGGCAGGATTCACGCCGAACGCCTGATCGAACTTGAAGATGCGGTCTTCCGTCGCCTTCTCTTTGGCTTTGAGGGGGCCTACGAGAGCGACGAGGATTTCGCCAGCGACGTCGCGGCCACAGCTGGAGATGTACGGACTCGCTGAGGCAATAGCGCAGTCATTACCAAAGTCCACCGTCGGAAAGGCGTGCCCGACAGGCAAACGATCCACCACTGTCATGTTGGCCGCTTTGAGGCCCCACGCTTGGTAGAGGTCGCGCAAACGTTGCATCATGATGGGAAGAACGGTGCGATCGGCCGTGCCTGAAAGCAAATACACTTTTGAATTTTTGAGATTATCCAAGTTGTCGATGCTGCCTTCGCGCTCAAGGCGAGTGGCTTCGCGCATAGAATCTTGCACTGTCGGAGCGCCGTTGGTGGTGTCCATGCAACGATTAAGGGCATCCATCATGCTGCCACGGGCGCAATAAAAAGGACCACCGGCCAAGACACCTGCACCGTTTACTTTAGATGAGTAGGCCACGTGGAATTGGTTCGCGAAATAGCCACCGGAAGAGAGACCCGAAACGGTCACTTCGGCAGCAGTCGCAGATAGTGAAATAAGCAAGAAACCTAGGGGGAATAGGATGTTTTTCATCCTTAAGGATTACCCCTAAGCTAGGTGTTTAAGAAAGCGTTTTATGCGCTCGCCTATTCCACTAACCATTGGAAATCTTGGACCACATTAAGACCTGCGAAGTCCCAGGCACGCACACGAACAGTATGAGTCCCAGGAGTCGTCGGGAAAGTACCCAAAAAGCCTAAATCTCTGACCGGTTTACGGCAGCTGTAATTCCCGCACACCATGCTCGAGACATAAAATTTGTCGACCTGGGCCTCTTCATCCGCTCCCCCCGGGAGCATCTCGAAATTCCACACAGTGCGTGCGGGAGCTCCGTCGATTTCGATTTGCAGCAAGTGCGGTGGCACGAGGAATTTATCATGCAAAATCAAATCGGTGATTTCTGCGTAGAGCGAGTATGTCCCGCTGACTTTATTCCCGCGCACTTCGCGGCCATTTTTTAAAAGACCGATGCGTTGGATGCTGGGTGCCACGGTATCCGCGAGAGGATCTAAGAAGAGAAACGGGCTCACGTAACGGCGTTGGCCGTCCAGGATGTTGAGGTGGATGTGGTGATAGCGCTCACCATAAGTGGTGATGGGCCAGTTGACCACTTGGCCAATCTTCGCTCCGGCCGCGATGCTGCCGCCGTTTTTGAAAGCCGCATGAATTTCGGCCGGAATGCTGTTGCGATCAACGTGGTGATACTGCCAAAGAAAACCTTCGTCATCGAGGATCGCGACTTCCCAGTAGAGCTCACCGAAGGCGTAGTTCTCGATGTTGACGACTTTGCCACCGGCACTGGCGAAGACATCCTCACCTGCGTTGGCGCGGATATCGAGACCGTGATGGAAGTACGGCTGCCCTCCGTAATTTTGGTAAGAGGCATTGGTGTGACCAATGGACAACACCCTCACCGGCCATGGGTGAATTGTTCCGGCCGACTTGTTCTCCAGCTCACCGTAGGCCTGACTGTAATACGTCGGCGTGCTCAGGCGAGAAGGGTGCACATCATCTGCGCGGACTTGGAAACTCAAAAGCATGGCAATAAAAATAATCATGACCCTATCATCCAACCTTCAACACGCTCTGACAAATACCCGATCAAACATCTTCTCACCTTTCGAGCTCGGCCGCACGTTGCTACACTAGCACTATGAAATTTCTGCCGTGGCTTATCATTTTTTTAATCACTGGCTGTGCCTTTCAACGCTTGGCGGTGACTCAGCTAGATAACTTGATTGAGATTGAAACCGCTTCTAAGCTGGGCCTTTATCGCTCTCAGAAAAAAACGCTCGAACTCGATGTAACGGCGTTGCTCGAATCCCAGAAATCACATCTGCATAATCTCACGGCCCTTGTGAATAAAATTGATCCCACAAAAACGGCGGCCTTCCCTGAGCTGTGGAAAGAGATCTCTGTCGAGTACCGCCGAATCGCCCTCGCCTTTTCGGCTCTCCTGGCAAAACACCTCGTGACCCTTGATGCGAAACAGCTTGGCCATTTTTTCGACAAAATGGAAAATGACAATAAGAACATCTTGGCTAAAAACGAAGCCCAGGATGTTAAAAGCGTGAGTTCTCGAGTGAGTTTCTTCTTTGGAGAAACCTCTTCGGAGCAAGAAAAGGTCGTCGAGCGAAATCTGCCCGAAATCAAGCGCCGCACACTCGCCCGCCTTGAGCGTCGCAAGAACTTGCACAAAACCTTAAAGGAAATCCTCAGAAGCACGGCTTTTGCGGCCGACAAAGAGCGCCGCATCCTCGCCGCCTTTGAAGGCTACCAGCTCGATGCTGGCATTGCACAAGAGGCCGTTGTGAAGATGATCCAGGATCTGTGCCTCAATCTCACGCCAGAGCAGCTCGAGGCTTTTCAAGGAAAGCGAAAAGAAGCTCTCGAGCTCATTGCGCTTTTTAAGCAGACGGAATTCTAGCTACCGCTCTTCTACTTTAAAATTGCGGGCCTCAGTCTCGTCCGACTGGACGATGGTGAAAGGAATTCGCCCGATCTCACGTCCGTCGGTGGTTTCCACCGCCACACGCCAATCACCAGCGGTGTAGTTTCCCTTCGAGGCATGCCCGCGGTAACCGCCGACACGCCCGCCCGTCACACGCAAAGGAATTTTATCGGTGGTCTGCCAACCATTCGACACATCAAATTTCTGCCAATGCAAAATGACAGTGTCATCAAAACGCGCGGGAGAAAAGACTTTCGCGAAGAGGTGAATCTTATCGCCCGGGCGGGCCTCAAAATCCTGATCGCCGTTGTTCCACGGCTTATACCAAGGATTCTCATGGGACAAGAAATAGCGCCCGTCACTTTTTTCAATGAGATGATAGATCCCCATCTCCTCTACGGCGAGCGGCACCGGGGGAATCCACCCTAAAAGATAGAACACGAGAAATAGACCACTCACACTCGCACCAGGCAAAACCAAGTGACGATTCAACAATTGAGCATCGCCGACGTGCTTCATGAGGAGTTTATAGACGCCCCACAACACCAGACCAGTCGCGGTGAGCGCAAGTAAAAATGGAATCCAGCCCACGAACCCAAGGGCCACTGGAATCATCATACTAAAAAATGAAAAGAGGCACACGACGTAGAGACCAATCTTAGTATCACCGCGCGACTGAACGTTCTTAAGTTCGTTAGCGACCATGATACCCATGATGAGCGCGACGAAAGTGAGTGAGGAGAAAATCGAGGCGCTCTTCAAAAAGAACAAAGAGTAAATACTGAGCAAACTACCGAGGATGAAGTGCACAATGGCGCTGCGGTATTCCCAAGGTTTCGCGAGCCACTTGGGCACGCTCCATTTTTGCGCAGTCACCAGGAATTCACTGACCAGCAAGAATCCTACGATGAGCAGATAGGTCACTTGCTGGGCAACGGAGAACAGATCATCAATGCTTGAAAGCGTGATGACGTCAAAGACGAAACCGCCCAAGAAGAAACTTAGGTTCACGCGCATTTCATTTTTATCGTAGTACGCTAGTGCGCGATCTTTCCAGCCTGCCATTCACAATGTCCTTAGATGGGTTTTACCACCTTCATTGTGCGAAGAATGAGCCAACAAGTCACGGGCCCAGTGCCCAGCCAGGCGAGATAAAAGAGCGGGGTTTCGTGGATAGAAATCAGGCCACCCAG
>JAUMHO010012174.1:0-10225 GCA_032360965.1 Ulva armoricana | reverse complement strand
CGCTGTGGACGGACGCGGTGGCAAGCTCCTGCTCCTTAATGGTCAACTAGAACGATTCATTCAGCAAAACAACGTTGCGCGGGTTTTCTTCACAACGGCGACCACGACGGAAGAGCAGCAAGACGAAGATTCCCTCCGGCAAGCGACCCCAGCTCAGCTTCACGGCGTGCAACAGAATACTCTTCTCGCTGATCGAGACTTGCCATTCAGGGTGCAAGGCCTTCCAGACGTTTTCACCAACTATAGAAAGATCGTCGAGCCGCAAGTGAGTGTTCGACACCCCATAGCGATTCCGAAGACACTTCCTGCCGCGTGGGAGTTTGAGTTGAGCTGTTTGCGGGAGTTTCAAGCAGGGGACCTCTTTGAATCTCATCCCCAGATACTTCCGGGAGAAACGGCAGGCCTTGCGCGCATCAAAGAGTATTTCTGGGAACTCGATCGCTTAAAGAGCTACAAAGAAACCCGCGACGGCATGCTCGACTGGCAAGACTCCAGCAAGCTCTCTCCATGGCTCTCCATCGGCGCACTTTCGCCGCGAGAAATCTACCGACAGATCAAACTTTACGAAGCCGAGCGCGGAGCGAATGCATCGACCTACTGGCTCACCTTCGAACTCCTCTGGCGCGATTACTTTCGTCTCGTCGCACAGAAGCGTGGTGCGAAACTCTTCACCCAGCGAGCACTCAGTGAACTTTCGCTCGCTGAGAAGCGAGAACGCTTTGTCGATGCCAACATGACCGAACTCAACCAAACGGGCTGGATGTCCAATCGGGGCCGGCAAAACGTCGCGAGCTACCTCGCGAAAACGCTGCAGGTTCCCTGGCAATGGGGGGCGAGTTACTTCGAAGAGCAGCTCATCGATTATGATCCAAGCAGTAACTGGGGCAACTGGGCCTATCTCGCAGGAGTGGGGCAGGACCCCCGCAACAGAATATTTAATACTCAATTACAGGCCTCGCGCTATGATGCAGATGGTGCCTACCGCAGCCGATGGAAAAAATGATCAAACAACTAAAATCTGACTTCTCCCTTTCGGCCGTGGTCGCGGGCTTTATCGTTCTCCTCGTTGGAATCACCAGTTCCGGTGTGTTGGTTTTTCAGGCCGCGCGCTCTTTCGGCCTTGATGCCCAAGGGGCCAGCTCTTGGTTGGGATCGCTGTGCTTGGGCATGGGGCTGGTAGGATTGGTTCTTTCTTTGCGCTATCGCATGCCGGTCCTGCTTGCATGGTCAACTCCGGGGGCGGCACTGCTCGCGGGCGGACTCGCAGGAGTGAGTCTGGCCGAAGTCACTGGCGCCTTTCTTTTTTCAGGCCTGCTGATTTTTCTCTCCGGCATCACCGGACTGTTTGAAAAAATCATGAACCGCATTCCCATGGGGTTGGCTTCGGCACTCTTGGGAGGGATTCTCTTGAAGTTTTGCCTGGAGACTTTCCTGTCTCTTAAATCGCAACCTCTATTGGTGGGGGTCATGCTGCTGGCCTATCTCGCGGGTAAAAAATGGCAACCACGCCTGACCATGCTTTTTGTTTTACTCGCTGGCAGCATCACGGCTGCGGCTATCGGTGAGCTGCAATTCACGCAAATAAAAATCGCTCCGACGACTTGGAGCTTTGTGGCCCCTGAGTGGAACTGGTCTGTGCTGTTGAGTGTGGGTGTCCCATTGTTTGTGGTCACCATGGCCTCGCAGAATTTGCCGGGCTTCGCTGTGATGCGTGCCAATGGCTTTCATGCGCCTGTCTCAAGTCTTATGACATGGTCAGGTCTGATGAATCTCGTCACAGCGTGCTTCGGTGGCTTTGCCATTAATCTCGCGGCGATCACGGCGGCCATTGCCATGGGTGCGGAGTCTCACCAGGATCGTGACAAGCGTTATGTCGCGGGTGTGGTTTCTGGTGTGCTCTACATGATTGTGGGAATCATGGCGGGCTCAGTGACTTCGCTCTTCGCGGCTTTTCCCGCAGAGATGGTCGTTGCGATCGCAGGGCTAGCTCTGTTGAGTACCACCGCCAATTGCTTGCAGAGTGCACTGGAAGATGCACGTCACAAAGAAGCGGCGTTCATCACGTTCGCTGTGGCAGCCTCAGGCCTGAGTGTGTGGGGAGTGGGATCGGCATTCTGGGCCATCACTGCAGGAGCGATGACCCAACTGTTTTTAAATCAGAAAGCTAGAGCTTAAACTCATCATGCCCGAGTGTGCGAATTTCTTTCGCGGCCTCAAGCGTCTTGAGGGCAGCAGCAGCATCAGCGCGTGAGATGGCGGCTTCTGCGTCTTTCATCACGACCAATAGCTGGGCGGTTAAATCTAGGTAGCGCTTAGCGGCGGCATCACGGTTCGGGAAGGTTGAAAGGTCCGGCAAGAGTGTGGCCGACTCTTCGACCAGCTTCACCAGTTGACGAGCGCTCGCCAACTCTGGGGCGCCCACTTTACCTTGGGCCACTGATTTACCAAGGGCCTTAAAGAGGGTTCCCATCTCTTCCATGACCACTTTTAATTCACGGACATCATCAAAGGCCTGGGCCTTCGGTGAGAAACCGACGAAAGCGACTAGAAACGCGAGGAGGATTGACTTCATTTTTGTTTCTCCATTTTACGATTAACTGATTTGAGATTTTGTAGGTATTCGATGAGGTCAGCGCGATCTTCGTCTGTCAGCTTCGACGTTCCGTTGCGAATCACGCGGTACATTTCGCCGCTGACTTCTCCGCCATCCGGCGTTTCGCCAGTCGACAGGAAGAGGTCCCAGTCTTCTGCGCTCCACTTCCCGAGACCTGCCTCAGGGTGGGGGGTGATATTGCCGGCGATCTCTTTTTCGCCGTAAACAGCGCCCGCCATCCACTGGCCGGTCTTAAGGCCGCCGAGTTTATTGCGAGGGGTGTGACATTCAGTGCAGTGGAAAGCAGCTTCGGCGAGATAGGCACCACGATTCCAGTTCTCGTTACGTAGCGCTTTCGGGCGAAATTCACCTTGGTACTTGAACGTGCGCTTTTCACCGGCCGTGAGGAATTTCTGTTTGAAGTTGAGTTTGCGCCAGAAGAACATCAGCTTGCGCTGATTGAGTGGGAAGCTTACTTCATGCGGCTTCGAAGCCACCGCTTGCGGTGCGAGAGTGTTTAAGTAGGCCCGAATGGCGAGCACGTCGCTGTCAGTGAGTTTGGTGTACGCGCTGAAAGGGAAGGCTGGGTAGTAGTATTGATTCTTAGGGGAGATTCCGCGCTTCACGGCCTTGATGAAATCTTCATCACTCCAATTACCAATCCCAAACTTCGGATCGCTCGAGATGTTCGGGCCGTAGAATGTTCCAAAGGGCGTCGCAATTTTTACGCCGCCGGCCAGAGGCGCATTGCGATCGGCGGTATGGCAGTTCAGGCAACCGGCGGCCTGGGCCATGTATTTGCCGTGCTCAATCACCGTGACGGAAACGGGTTGGGCAGAGGCAGTTGTCAGGAGAGTCATCAAAAAAAGTAAAATCATGGATTGGCTATCCCACGGATATCAAGCCTCCGGCCAAAGGAATGCATGGCCGTCGAGGCCTTGGTCTTCACAGCTGTAAAACTTACAAGGTCGTTGTGGTTGCGGGAGTGAGCGTAATTTTCACCCACCGTGCCCCTGCTCGCCTCGAAATGGTGTAAGTTCCAACCGTTCATTATTAAAAAAAGGAAACCTATGAAAAAGATTATGTCTTTGGCGCTTCTTGCAACGCTCGCTTCCTGCGGCGGCTCGGGTGGGTCTGGTAGCAATCTGAATCCTGAACAATTTCGGGATGCGGCCTTGAGTGTTGAGCGCGGTCTCGTTTCAATTCAATCGAAAAAAGGCACCGAGCCGGACTTCAGCGGCGATGCTGATGGCAACTATACCTTGTCAGTAAAACCGGTGAAGTCTGAAGAGTACTCAGTGATTGTGAAGATCGACGGCAATAAGATCTACAAGTACGTCGAAGACAGAGATCTGCTTGAAGACACCGTGAGCAAGAGCATCGAAGTCGAAGATTTCTCTGCCGACAGCATGAGTGAAGCGCTGAGAATGCCGGGTGCGAGCTTGAACGGCAGCATTTTTACCTTGAACCAAACTCAGGACTTTGACTTCGAGATGAGCGAAACGGCCGCGATGACGTCGAAGGTAACATTCAACATCCGAGTCGACCTGAACGCGTTCCATTGCTCAATGACTTCCAACATTCGTCAGTTCAACTTGAAGCTCACGCAGAATGGCGTGGTCACGACAGCTCCGGATACAACGGAAACGGCAACCACCCAGTGTGAAGCAGCTCTCAGCTCTGCGGAACTCAAGGCGTTGGATTTGAGCGCGATCGAGTTCTGCGAAGACAGCACCACGGAAGAAGACGAGAGAAACTGTGAAACGCGGAATATGGAATTCCTGACTGACGACATTATCTAATGAAAAAAGCCTCCGAAAGGAGGCTTTTTTTTTGTCTTAGAATTTTCCTGGGAAGCGTTCGGTCTTCTCAGCTTTCTTTGATTTCTTCGCTAGGTAATCCTGCAAAGAACTCAAGTTGCCCACCCGGCGCTCGCGCGTACGTGGCTTCTTCTCTTCCGGCATTTTCTCGGTGGCATCCATCCGAACCGTCACGGGACCGCCCATGGGAATCGCCGGTGCTGCTTTCATGGTGCGGCCATCGATGATCTGACCTTTAAGAGCTTTGATCGCAGCTTGCGCTTCAGCGGGGTTGCTCATCTCAACGAAGGCCATGCCTTTTGACGTTTGTGTTTCTTGATCCATCACGAGTTTGACGTATTTCACTTCGCCGAACTCTGACATCAAGCGCTTGATGTCGGCGCGGTCGCGGCGGTAGCTCAGGTTACTGAGGTACACGGTGCTCTTGCTGTTATCAATGTAACCGCGCGGAGGGATGGCCTTGGTAGGCTTCATAGACTTGGGAGCTTTCACAGAAGATGGTGTTTTCATGAGGGCTTGATAGCACACCGCATGGCGCACTGCCAAGAGGTCTAACGCTCGAGAAACAGCTGGGTCCAGTAAAGTCCACCACTGGAATTGCGGACAAAGCCCAGGCCCATATGGGTGGCGCGCGGGTTTTCCATGTTCTCCCGGTGGGCAGAGGAGTTAAGCCAGGAATTAAACACAGCTTGGGGGGAGGTCTGGCCGCGAGCGACGTTCTCGCCACACCAGTTGCCACCACCTAAGGCACTCCGGGCAGCCGAGCAGCGGCCAGAGAAACCGGTATGGCCGAAGCCCACATCGCCTTCGGCCATTTTGAGGCTGTGGCCGCGGGCAATCTCACTCATGTCATCGTTTTCAGTAAGAACATCAAGTCCCTGGGAAGATCGGTGCCCATTGATGAGGCCCATGAACTCATTGGTCCAGGCCACTTCTTCGGCCGTACTGCCTGGGGTGAGCTTGGTGTTGCCCCCGCCGGAAGAATCGCTTCCACAGCTAGTGAGCATCAGGAGCATGGTCAGCAAAAGTGTCTTCATAGATCTATTTTCAGGGCAAAGCCTCCTCACGTCAAAGCGTTGGGCAAAACCGGATTCAAAGAGGCAGGTTTGATAATAATTACAAGCAGTGCGGCCGGTTTTCTCGAGTAATGGTAAAGAGCTGTATGAAAAAAATTGCCTGGCTGATTCTCTGCTCTGTGAGCCTCTTATCCCACGCGGAAACCTCCGTGCGTTTCAGCGGCTACATAAACCCCAGATCGATCAACTCGCTGCTCGCGAAGGTCTCGAAGGCACTGGAAAAAGACTCTGTCGTGAACGTCGAATTGTCGTCGAGCGGCGGAGAAATTTCTGCGGCTTTTGATTTTGTAAGAAGAGCGCAGGGCCTCGGTGGGACCGTGAACACGGTGGTCTACTCATCTTGTGAATCTGCCTGCACCATCATGTTCACCGGCGGTCATGAGCGACTCGCGCGCTCTTCGGCGCAGTTCGGTTTTCACGCTCCGGCGATCGCCAGCCGTGTCCCGCAGGGTGTGTCACGCGAGGACGTTCTCCAGCACGCGCGGGATCGCTGGATGGATGCCATCGCCGCCGTTGACGGCCGCGCGGTTTCCTTGATCGAGTCTCGTGGCATGTTGAACGACGAAGACATGAGTTACTTGAGCGGCCGAGATCTCACTTCAGGTTATGTGACTCGGATCATTAGATGAGCAACGATCCCCTCCATGGTAAAACCCTCGAATTCATTTTAAATGAATTGGTGGCGCACTATGGGTGGGATGAATTGGGATTTCTCGTTGAGATCCGCTGCTTTCAGTTCGAGCCGAGCATCAAATCAAGTTTGAAATTCTTGCGGAAGACTCCCTGGGCCCGCACCAAGGTTGAAAGTCTTTATCTGATGTTGTTGAAGGACGCTAAGAAAGATTCCCACACACCTGCGTAGTGTGGATCGATGATGATGGCGTTGTGGCCATCGCGTTCCGGTCGCTGACTCATGAAAATCTGCCCTGAGAATCCACGCTCAAGTGTACTGTTGATCATCGTGACCTCTCCACGTGCTTCACCCACCAGCAATTTCATAACGCCGACATGCTCGCGGCTATCGAAGTAATCCGTCTTATGAAGAAGAGCTAAGTAGCGACTCGGGTCGGTGGCCCCTGCTTGTGTGGTCCAGGCCGCATAACCAAACTCGGGCATGTACGCGAAAGGTCCGCCGCTCAAGAACACACCGCGAACTGCAAAAGTCTTTGAGAGGTAGGCCGCGTGGCAGGCCCCTTGCGAATGACCATAGAGAACGATCTTGTCCCAGGCGGGTTGATTGTTTTTCCAGAAGCGACCCCAACGCAAAGGATCTTTTTGCACCATGAACTTCAAGGCGACTAAGAGACGCGGCAAAACTGCGTCACTCGGACGGATGTTCACTTCATAGCTCACCTGATCACCGAACACTAGTTCGCGCTGATAGTTGTCGTAGCATTGCGGATTCGTCGAATACTTACAGACCGTGGGGACGACACCATTCGGGTAATCAAGGCCGAGTTTGTGATAACCCGCCTTAATGACGGTTTCACCGAAGGGCACGAGGCCGTGGGGCTCGGCGCCGGTGCCATTAATAGAAATCATCAACAGCCCATTGCCGGCATCATCTGGCCACAGCGCTTGGTGCGGCCCTTTCACTTGCGTCATGCCCGGCGGAGTGAAACGCAGTTCACCGGCATAGGCATTGAAGCACAAAAGCAAAAGGAGGGCGTATTTCATCGCGCGGCCTTCTTGATCGTAAAGACCGTGCTGTCTTCCGATTTGAGGTACGAGGTGAAGCCGGTGTCGCTCAATTCTTTGGCGGTGAGAATCTGTGTGGTCTCATTCAAGAGATCGCGCACTTCATACTTGGCCGCTGTCCCTGGCAAGAGCTTCGCTTGGATCTTCAGTTTAATTTCCTGAGCATTTCTTTGCGAGGACTTCACTGTAATCCAGGTCATGTTGGCGTCACGGCGAGCAAACGCCGACACCTTTTTGGCGGAAGCATCAATGCCAATCATCGGCGTGACGTTTTGCTCGGCTAAGAGCGCACGCAAGAAGGCGCGGTGATTTTGGGTGTCGATGTCGTGGTAGTGGCTCATGTTGTAGCCATCAAAGAAGAGTGAACCGATCTGAATCAAGTTGCCGCAGCGATAACCGACGATCTTGTCGTTCTGATAAAGGATGCCTTGGCAGTTTTGAGCGCGTGTACCGAGATCATAGGTGAACATGGGAGATGCCACCACAAGACCGATGGCCTTCGCACCTGCGGTGCCTTTAGGCGCCAGGCGTCCTTGCGCATCGAGGAAGTAGGTCAACGTCTGGCGTTTGTTGTCGCCTTTGTAGGAGGCCGACAAGCGAGAGCTTTCTGTCAGCTGGCGAGAAGCATTGTCACCGAGGAAATTCACCACAGTTTGGCCACGTTCAAGGGCACGACGCAAGGTTGTGATGGTTCCGGCCGCATTCACATCACTATCGATGTGGAAGAGAACTTTTGAAGAATCAAAATCTGTTGCTTGGTTAATATCACCGTGAAGGACACGTGGGTGGAGGCCTTCGTTTTGCAGAAGACCGACGAGACCCGCGGCCCAATCGGCTGATGTGAGGATGTTATCAAGCAGCGGCTCGAAAGATGGATTGTGCATCTCTGAATCTTTCACGAGGGCCACTTGATCAAAGGCGTTGATCGAGCGCGCGAGGAAGTCCGCGTGCGGGCCGAAAAGTTTTTCGCCCATCTTTTTCACGACATCAAAATGCTCTTTCTTCTCAGCATCAGCACCCAAAGGAGCGTCGAAGTAGAGTTTGTGTTCTTGGCCGAAGGATCCGAATTGCACGAGATCGCGGACGTTGAAGCCGATCAAAAGTTTCTGATCGACGCGTGCTTGCAGCTCACCCCAGAACTGGTTTGAGAGGAGATGCGCATCGACGCGGGCGAAGCCCCTTTCTTTGCGCAGCTCTTCGTAGATCGGCAGCACTTGGCCGCGCGCCCACTCCACGCCCCAGTTGTAGCCTTCGTTGAAGTAGTAAATGAAGAGGGCCTTCATGCCGTGGCCTGAGGTCGTGAGGTAGGTTTGCTGACGTGACTCATCTGAGACGTCGATGCCTTTCCACCAGCCGCCCTGAATCTCCGGTCCAAAGACCCATTCTTGTTTTGACTTGAGATACATGTCGCTGGCTTCATCGGCCGCAAGCACATCAAGGTCAGCTTTGAAGGGTTGGTTGTGGAGAGTCTTATCCGGTGTTTCAAACGTCTTCGGATAGAGGTTCACCGTCATCATGCCAGTTTCACCGGGCATGTTGCGGTAGCGGTAGTTCGGCAGCATGCCGTTGTTGGGAGCGTTGTAGCTCTCGGCCAGAGTGAAAAGAACTTCAGGTTCTTTGACACCGATGGTTTCCCAGATGCCGCGAATTTTTCTGAGGTAATCAAAGATGCTGTAATCTTGGAAACGGTACCAGTCTTGGTCTTCAGCGCGATTCTTGTTGAAGATGGTGGGAGCTTTGACCGCCGCCCAGTTGGCCCAGTTTCTACCGTGCGCTCGGTTGAGGGCGCCAATATCTGCGTAACGAGTCTTCAAGAAGTCTTGGTAGCGGCCAATGGCGCGTGCACCGTAGTCGTGGTTATAAATGCTCTGCCACTGGAAATTCGTTTCGTTGTCGATCTGCATGAACATGATCGGCTTACCCGCGCCCATCTTGTCGGCGAGGACTTGCTGATGGAGCGTCTCGAACCAGATTTTAGTGTGACGGAGCAAATCCGGATTGTGGTAGTCGTAGAGTTTTGTTTTCCAGCCCCACGATGTCTGCATATGGCTCTCAGGATATTTCTCGTGGAACCACTGAGGGATGGCCCCGAATCCGAGGAAGCCCCATTCCGCGTTGATGTAGGGGCCTGGGCGAACCATGATGCGCTTGATGCCACGCTCATCGATCATTTTGAAGAATGTGTGAAGGTCGCGTGAGGGGTAGTCAGCGTTACCGTCATTGTCTTGATCGACTGTTCCGTTGAAATCGAATTTGCCTTCCGCGTATTCATGAAAGTCCCATGGAATATAGAAGCTGATGGCGTTCATCTTCGCTTCCACCATGCGATCAAGTGCTTTGCCCCAATGATCGAGGACTTTTTCACGAGGGACGTTCGGCCCGTAACCGCCGCGCAAACGGAAGTACTGTAGTTCAGCGCCAAACAGCATCGGCTGCTTAATGCCATCTACAACGAGCTGGTGGTCTTGGATGGTGACTGTGCGAGGAGCGGCGTAAAGATTGAGCGAGAGGAGAAATAGGCCAATGAAAACTTTCATAGGAGCTCACCTTAAAAAAGAGTATGACCGTGCGAGATTACTCTGATTCTTGGGGAGCTTGCAAAGAGAAGTTCGAGAGAGGTGTTAGCGGCGTGAAGACAGAAAACAGCGGTCATACCAAGAGATGTATTCTGCCATGCGTTGCTTCCAATAAATATCATCGTGTCGGCCATCAGTGAGGTCTACATCCAGCTTGTCACCGCGGTTCGTGCTGTAACCAACTCTCACTAACTCCCGCTTGAAAAGTCTTGCTTGGCGCAAGAACAGCGGATCGTCCTGCTTTCCGATGTCGATCCAAACTTTTTGCAAAGGAATTTGGCGACGATCAGCATAGTTTTTCATGAGTGACATCGGGTCACGTAAGGCAAATTCAGCAGGTGTTCCAAACGCCAATGGAAATTGTTGAGAAGCCGAGGCGTAGTCGCGAACCACGATGCTGTGGCCAGCGGCGCAGCGGAACATGCCTTGAGAATTGAGTCCCAGTTGAAAGGCACCGTTGGA
>JAUMHO010012163.1:0-10235 GCA_032360965.1 Ulva armoricana | reverse complement strand
AATCTCTTTGCACACGCTTTCGCACAGACCGCACACTAGCAACACATGTCACAGAACCTGAACCTTCCGTAACTATTCACCTTTGTTGCTTGGGTCGTTGCACGTTCTGGTCAAGCGGCTGCAGCACATGTCGCAAAGGTTGGCGGACAGGGGGCTGCAGCGGCACAGCAGTGTTCAGCAGCGGCGCTGCCCTGGGCTGCCATTGCTGTGGGCTGCGGTGGCGCTGTGGGCTCCAGCGGCACGGCGTGGGGCTGCGTGTCTGCTCCAGGTTGAACAGCTGTTCCCTGTAACTTTGGGTCTTGCGATGTGCTTCCGTCACTGGATGTGACATTGCTCCAGGCCTGCCTTGCACTTGTGGCTCCATTCCAGATGTTTGATTGGCCAGTCCGCTTTGCCATCTGCCGTGGCACAAAGGGGGCTACCATTGCAGCTGCATGTGGAACATCACGGGCTATTTTCACCCTTCGCATGTCTAGATTTGCTGTGGGCTGGGACAGGGTAGTTGTCTTCGCTGCTTTCTTCTTCTGTGCAGCAAGTGGTGGGTGGCAGTCTTGCCCATTCATGTCTTTGTGATCAGGCTGTGAGAGCCTGATGTACATAAAACTTTTATCATCTGGAAACCTCTTAATGATGACACTATACTTGCAGCCTCTCTTCACGCTCTCACCATGTGCAATGGCACTGCGGTGGACGTCGGCCTTCTTGCCTGCATGACACAAATGGTCAGCATGAACTTACCGAGCCTTTAACGAGACCTAGGCATCCGTGGCCATCTGAATTGATTGTGTATCTGTGGCTTCAGTGCTTTGGTTTGCTTTCCCATCCTTGGTGAATGGTGGCAGGGTAGCTGGTCCTTGTGCCGCTTTCGTCCTATTCTTCACCTTCCGCTCGCTTCCGAACCCGCAATCAATAGGAATGTGTTTGCCTCCGTTTGTACGGTTGTCAGGTCTCTCTACAAGCGTGCAGTTGCTCCTGCGGCACTCCCCTTGCTTGAACAAGTCAACAACTGCTCGAAACGTTGTGTCAGACTCGTCAGAGAGCTGCAACTTCCCCCATTTCCCGTTGCCAAAATAATCTACTTCCGTCCACATAGTGCAACCAGTTCGCGTAGTCTGGCTGGAGTGGTCATATTGAATTTGAAAACGTGACGGCTAAGCGCGCGATGAAGCACCAAACGCTCCTATCAACTGGATCATTGTTCTGCAAAGATACTTAATTGAAGTGATTGCGTGTTGGGCACGAAGACACACCAGTAACACTGGCGCGTTGGTGCGGACGGTCATTACGAGAGGTATACCCCGCAATTCCTTGTGCATGCGATAAATCAACTTATGTACGCTATGTTCTAACATGTGTGAATGTCTTCACGCCTCTCCTGCATCCCTGGAGCTCCGGAGCGTTATCCCGCCCACCGCCACGCGAACACGTGGCATGATGATGGTGGCCAGGTGGAATCCTGGGCCATAGGGGTACCGATCGGGCCGAGGGTCTGCTCCCGGGTGACATAGGAGGAGATCACCCTCCGCCACTCTTGCTTGCGGCCTAGCTGGAGGCCACTGCGGGCTGCAGCCGGCGATAGGCCCAGTGTTATTGAAAGGCATGGCTATGTCTCCGATGGTTCAGGATGAAAATGAGATTCTGAAAAGACCTGCTCTGTGATACTCAAATCAACGTTTGGGAGGTTTCTTTCGTAGGCTGGCTTGATGCGCAGGTGCTGCTCGAGCACGCTGGTCGCCCCACACTGTGTTCGCAAATTGATCAGGACAACGCGCGAATGATGCGCAGGAAAAGAACCCATCTCAAGTCCTCTTAGCCTGTCGGCATGTTTCGGAACTGCTCACGCGTGCTGCGTGAGGTCTTCAGCGGCGCGTTACAATGGCGTTCGTGCAGCTCCAGAAGCGTCAGTGCAATGCAGCCCCACATGCGAAGAGCAGTCCGCGAAATTACCGAGCGATTACCTGTGGTTGATGTGGTGATCGAGATGCGTGATGCCCGTATTCCATTTACATCTGCCAATTACACCCTCACAGAACTTGTCAACAAAAGACCAAATAGAATACTGTTATTGAACAAGCAAGACTTGGCTCACAAGCAATTTCACAAGGTGAGGCAGAAACGATAGGCAAGTGATGAGGTGTGGAGGGTGCTGAAATTGGCTTAAGAATGCAAACGGCGCACATGTACAGGAAACAGTTGGGCAGCTATCTGCAGCATATCAACACATCATCTACACGTCCAAACAGGAAGCCACTTTTGCAAGCGATGTGCTGGCTGCGGTTAGATTGTGCCTGCCACAGCAACAGACTGCTGGCGAGGTGTACGTTCTGATGATCGTAGGGACCCCCAATGTTGGCAAGACAACGCTGGTGAACTCACTGAAGCGTCACTATTTTGAGAACGGTCGCCTACATGCTACCCGGGCAGGGAAGCTGGAGGTGGGTCCTCTGCCAGGCGTGACGAAGCGGGTTGCTGGTGTCAAGGTGCTGTGTCCATCATCGTCTGCGTGAGCTGCATACATCCTGTATCAAATTGCGGACGTACTGGACGAGATCTGGTGTTGTGAAACCCTGTGCCATTCTAAACGAATTTGATAAGGCCGATACAAGATGGTAGCGTCTGCGCCAGACATGTCGGTGTTATGAGAACGTCGTCCTGCCTACACACTTGAACATGTGGTTTTCACTCCCGATCTGTGACGATGTAGGTGTGCGATGAACCAACCCTTTTGCTGATCGACACACCAGGAATTATGCTGCCGAGGCTGAAGGAGTCCATCTTTGCGTACCGGGTTGCACTGGCTGGCCTGGTCCAGGAGGCACAGGTCTCCCTGCAAGACCTATTCGCGTTTACGTTGTATGTACTGTCCCAATACCCAAACAAAGGGCAGCTTAAGTTCGTTCTTTCCCAACCACTTCTCTCTGATGATGGCTTACAGCTGGGAAGAAGTGCTGCTGCTGCTGCCTCCAATGCGCACCTACATAGGTCACCTCAGGGTGCCCTGCGGCATGCATACGCAAGCAAGCGCTTTGCGAAGTGTATCTTGCAAGGAGTAGAAGAAGCTTTCCAGGCCATTCTTGAGGACATGGAAAGCAGTGAAGCGGAAGAAGTTGATACAGAGCCGCACACAGCAAGCACACATTTGGGCCAGCGTGCTGATGAAAATGTTTTCAAGAAACGAAAAAGCAGGACTGCAAGCCAGCGACCGCGGTATGCGCATGAACACTTATCAGTTCTGGGGTACAGTCCAGGACTGCATTCTAGTGGTGCTCAAGCGCAGGCCGGTGGCTCTACATCTGTAATTCATGCTGGTCTAGAAGGGCTCAGTGCTTCAACAGCTGGCCAAACAAGCAAGGACAATGTTGGAAGTGCTGCATCTCCACAAGTAATTGAATGCAGCCGTGCGACCAAGCTTGTGGCGCGCCGTCACAAATCCTCATCGCCCAGACCATGGATGCCTTACAACAGCCATGTCTGGGCTATTTGCGCAAACAGAGTTTTGAGCAAGGTCCTGAAGGTTGACAGCACCGGCGCCAACCCGAAGCTTCAACAAGAGCAGGTCACTTCATTGATGGAGAGAATCATCCGAATGGCACGGTCTGGAGACTTCGGACCAATGGTGTTTGAACAGCCTGTGCTCAAGCGTATATGAGCACAACGGCATGAACACAACGTCCCATCCGCGTGACTGCTTCAATGCAGCTCATATAGCAGCGACTGGGGCTTCTGCAAAGCAGCCGTCTCTGCCACATGGTTGAGACAAAGTGATACAAGTCGGTAGCACTGATATATCAGCGACACAGGTGTGAGTTCTGCCCAAAAGTCCGGGTTTCCTCTCAAACAGGATGTGTGTAACATAGCAACTTTTGCAGGTCTGCAATCGCAAGACATGATCTTTGCATCCCTGACAGGAGAGAAACGCATCATTCAGACTGGGCCAATTGTAGTGTTGGTAGTTGCATCATCAGAATCTCTGAATCGGTTTAGCCTTCGGCATATATGGCGTTTCCGTCTAATTGCTGAATAGGAGGCTAGTACAGCAGTCAATGCCACAGCCCATACAAGTACACCAAGCCCCACAGAAGCCCCAAAAGATACTGCCTTGTTTGCGTCAAGTTGACTTGGTGTTGCACACCATCCATGTTCCCAGCCTGTTTGTCTTGGTGATCGAAGATCATCCATAATATGGCCATTTGCAAGTGCTGCAAATGTGCTGTTTCACTTGTGATTGGTCTAATGTACACTCAGTGACGTCCGTGCATGTATGCAATTGAAGCATACCTCCTGCTCGCGCATGCCTTGTTCGCTGCACAATGTCATTAATACGCAAAGCATTCTCTTCTTGCGCTAGGTACTTCCAATAAACACCATGCATGCGATAGGCTTGACACCTGGAAAACCTTCGCAAACACACATCTGGGCTCTCATCCATGAAATTTGTCACGTCATCCAAACCAGGAGCACACGGGCAAGAATCTAGAAGCATGTCAGAAGGTGCATCTTGGCATGGCATGGCCGTGCGGTCCGCCTGCAGTTCCCACTGTGCAGATCAGGTGTGGTTGGGAGGCGCATGTTGCCAGGTGGATGCAGCACCGCTCTCTACGTGCTCGCATATACACTCCATGTGACCAACACATGAGTTTGTCAACTCCATACCACCACATCACTGTGGGATGATGCACCTGGCAAGTCAAGGTGTTGGCCCTTGCTTGCTGCGGTGTGTCTGGCACAAAATCGCCAGTGTTCAGGGTCCCGTTGCAGGGATCAATCCCAGCCGGAGCATGGTATGTGTGTAACAGCCCAAGCCAGTGCCCAACCGCGTGCACCAAGCTTTTGCCTTGTGAAAATGGACCCATCGGCATTACTCCTATAGAGACGAAAGCTTCATGTCACGCACATGTCCATGCTGGTCGTCTTGGCCGCATGTATGGGTCATAATCCCGTTTGTATAACGTCTAGACTTTGGCAATGAACAAGATTCACAACTCGTTCGCACCTGGCAGCCCAGATGAGGTGATCACCACTCCATGGAGAGGCAGGCCATGATCAGATGATGACTCCCAAGGCCAGGTAGCACGCATTCGGATTGGAGATGTGTCGTCTTGGACCACAAGGACATTCAAGGCCGTTCTTTGAGGATTCAGCGCAGACGATATGTGCTTTACGGCAGCCAGACCTTCTGCCGAGTCAAGCCATGCATCGGAGACTTTCATGTCAGTCCCAGGGCCAAACAGCAGCTGCTCTACCTGGGAACGTGTTGCCGCCACTTGTACAATCTGAACATCAGCTCTTCTTTGATTCCGGGGAGAAAATTCAGCTCAATCCAGATGGTATATAAATCAAATCATATCCGCATTAGCACAAGTCAGATGAGGCAGCTCCATGCAGGCGCTGCAGACAGTCGTGATATTGCTTCATGAATGATGAAGTCAAGACCTGCCAGTCAAGCTCCAAGCATGGATATGGTGCATCCATACAAGCCTGGGGGGTGAAGTGGATGCGAGTATCAACACAGTCGCCTTTGCATCCATCCAGCCGACCACGAAACGCCTGGTTGAGGATCCCAAGCTGCTGCCTCATAATCCTACCTGTCTGCGAAGCATAAAAAATGCCAGAGAAATCTGAATTGTGTAGAACCAGACTAAACTGAATGGGAACCAGGAGGAGAGGATCTGGCAGCTGCACACAGCACCATGCTTGTGGAGTCATGGAGCAAGATACTATCATTGCACCATGGTAAAATACTCTTTTGAACATTTACAACATGGTCATTCAGAGCTCGTGTGATGAGAATTTATGCATGGCGGATTATGTGAAGTAATGATGCATGGCAATCAAGTGCCTGGACAGAACGGGCACCAGCTGGGACTGCGGATATTGCAGCCGAGGATCACACCAAGCACTGCGGTATGGGATTGGCATGCATCGTGACACAATCTGAGTCAAATGATTGGCACATCTCTGTCTCCTCGCAGACCATACCGTTGCAGCACAGCATCTCTGAGGAAGGTAGCTGAAATAGTTGTTCCTCCGCGGTTTGGTTGGTTCCTGGAGCACTGTAAAGCCAGGCCTGATGATGAATCCAAAAATTTTGACGGCAAACTCACGCACTGGCTGTGAATGGCTGTGAATCATGCACAGGCTGTGACCTCCAGGCAACCCAAAACGTTGCATGGGAACAGTGCTAATCAATCAAATGCAGAGCTCAAAATGTAGCAAGAGGAGTGTCCTCCCCAGACCAGTGAACGAACCTCGTCTGTAACACCTGGCGTCTGACCAAACCACTGTGTTGTTGGACTTGTTGGGCACGTACAACACGTTCTGCGATCACAGCTGTACCATTTGCAGGTGGGCCAGCGTTTGCATGAAAATTTAAGGATTGCACTGTAGGTGCAGTTGTGTGGTTCCCATAGCATACAGCCGCACAAAGATGGGCAAGACAATCAAAAGTCAACGCAGCGCTGTCATTTGCAAGATGTGTGCAATCTGAGCTGGGTTGCTCATTGCATACATCCACCTGCTGAGGAAATAGTTCCAAGACTGCTGCCAGAAAGTATCCTTCCTATAAGGCGTCTTACCCGCTCAAATTCTCGATTTAGATGGATTGGGCCTTGAGGACATGGCAGATGGTGACACAGCTATCCATACACAGGTGACACAGCTATCCATACACACCTGGTGCAGTAAGTCTAGCTCGGATGTGATGCATTCATGCGCAACACCAAGTACGGCATCAGCTCCTACAGGTGTTGAATCTAGCCGCGTTTCCGATGGACAAGAACGAGGCATGATTCGCTGTCGCGAGTAGGCTCAGTTTCTGCGCGCGGAGGTGACTTGCCCGATCAGCGATAACACAGCTCTTCACGTGTTGCTTCGCGTGTCAAAATCCATGGCACCGTCCGCGAAAGTCGCGAAGCTGGCCTCCTGCGCAAGGGTCCGACTTGGTCACAAGATGAAACACACCAGCAGTTTGTCCTTAAAAGCCAAGGAACTGCGCAGTCAACACCGACGAGTTTAAGTAATATGCTATCAGTGGAATGGGAGCCGCACGTGGCGTGTCACAGCACTGTAACAGCCTTCAATTGCATGAGGAGCATTCCTAGGGGCAACGTCGAACCTTGGAACGATACATGCGTTACCAAGGCTCCATGTTCATGGAACAACGATCACAGAAATTAAATTTACACCAGCTGGGCCCGTGAATGAGCTCAGAAAGAAAGAACAATTACAAAACATCTGTCACAGCCTGTGACTCACAGGTGCAACCGGCTTTGTGATCGCACACTGTTCGAGGGATCATGTACAACCCTCGAGCGTTCACCAACACGCCTTTCCTTCCTTGAGGAATCAACCATGAATTCCACCATCATTTGGGTCAAATTATACGTTTTCCTACCGAGCTCAGACTTCGCATCCACGACTGCATCTAGGCAAGCTGACTGTTGCTCAGCCTCGACAAGATCATCTGGAAGCTGCCTGCAACAGGACTGAGCATGTGGGCTCGTGGACTGCACTGGGAACACACAGAACGGGAAACAACATGACCTAGATGAGATGCTCATACTTGTGCACCTTCTCCGCCAGAGACTCCAGAATCTTGTTGCTTCGATCAGTTTGGAAAACAGCGTCGAGAATTTCAGGAGTTTGAGTGAGAATCTTGTAAAGCATATCCAGGTATGTAGCCTGCACGTCCTCGAGAGATCCAGAAAAGCCCTGCTCAAATGCCAGACAGCCACATCAGGCAGATGTCCATATGAAGCATATCCGCACCTCCGCAATCCCCAATAGATCTTTATTCAGCTGCTGGGCTTGATGTCGAAGAAAGGTTTTCTTGCTCGTCTCGGCAGACGAAGACTTGTCTAGGACCTTGTCAAGCGCATCTCCCATTACGCTTGCATCATCAATGAAGCCTCCAAGCCTGCTTTCGTCATAAATATCTACAACTTTGCGCTTAACTCCAAGGGAATGTGTTGCGCCCCCCCCATCTGCCTGGATGTAGTGTAGAGACAACGCAGGCGTATCGCCGTGTTCGTGCACGGATAGCTCGGCACCGGAAGATGGTACACGCCGCCGATGAGCCTCCTGCATTGTCTTTTTTCGTACCTCGGTGCACTCCTCGTCTTGTCGTAAGCCAAATTTCCAGGGGTAATGATGTCACGGCAGAAGTGATGTTTAATGCGATGAGTACCAGTTAGAGGGAGAACGCGAAAACGGTCAACAGTGCATACCGTGCCGTCACTTGAATAGATCTGCCGGCGATGGTGTGCTACCTCGCTTGCTGCTTCACGATTTTGCGGCGGGTCGATGGCTGCTGACACATCACAGCGTATGCATGCCAGGTCGAGGAGGTGTGTCACATGCCCAATAACCCCCCGACCGCCGGTGCATCCCGGCGTGTATACTGTAGCACCCCACAAACGATACATCATCAGTATATTAGTACTGCTTGTGCAAGACAGATTGTGGTATGATAGAAATCTGGGTGTGCTGGACGGCAAACAGCCTTCATACCAGACCTTGCCAGACGGCACTTGTGCCAATGTCACCAGAATGCAGCAACGATCCTGCTGCAAAAACTGCAACGAGGCCAAGCCAAATTGGTGAAAGGTCAAGTGGCTCCACTGCAGTCACTGCCCCTACGAAAGGCAAGCGCTTAAGAAAATGCCGTATTAAACACCAAGAGCCGTGTGTATGCATATCAGCAGTTCGAAACGAAAGCAGGCCCGTGCGAGTGATGGCGTGGTGCCATGCATAGCTAGCATGTCCGTGGCACTCAAGCTATAGACGGGCTGGGTACACGAAGCATGTGTGGCAACATGCGCCTGCTTCGGCCATGGATCGATGCGCTCAGCAAATTTTTCGTTCAGGGACAGTGCCGGCCACGGCAGGGAGAGCTCGTCCTCATGCGGACTACAGGGGCGCAGTGAAAGGTCACCAAGGGCACGAAGCACCAGCCACATGAGCACCGCACAATGGCGCTAACTGCAATTTACAGGCAGGTATGGGAAATTGTAAAATAGAGATTGTGATGGCGTGTGGCAGCGGCCTGCATGTCATCAGGCTTCAGCCTAGTGCGGCCATCCCCAATTTCCTACAGAGACTCGTCGGCTTGCCTCAGTAAGCAGCTCTGCATGCGGTTCCCATTGGGTCTGCTCCATGATGTGCCAGCAGGTCGAGAGGTGCTAGCTGTGGGCCGCCACTGTATCAGCCCATGTCCCAACCGCTAGGGGTAGTGATTTCCACATGGGCGCAACAGTGGACTGCTGCAAAGAGAGGCATGAGTGCAGCGATACCTAGCAAGGTAGTCCACATTTGGGCAGCCCTCTACCTGGTCATTCAACGGCATTTGAGCCCATGAGTTCATTACCAGGCTCCAACCTGCTCGACACCACATGGGCGGCTTTGAACTTGGTTCCACCCGATCAACCAGCCGTGCCCAATGCCCTTTCCCCGTGGCTGCACTTCCTCAACGAATGCATGAATCACTTGCTTCCCTCAAGACGACGGCCGTGTTCAATGGCCGCACCTCACAGTTTCCAAGTAGCTGGGCAACGGCAAAGGCAAGTCATCGTTTGTATGCATATGCATCCAAAGATGTGAGGTCAGACGGGGGCACCGCTGGGAATCGGAATCCTGGGCTAGCCAGGAGTGCAGCGTCCTGACGGATCATCTTGTTGCATTGCCATGTGTAGTCTTCCAGGCACCATGCTTGTTGTCCCGGTATCCGAGGTTGTCAAGGTCCTGGTAGGATATGGCGAGGAAGTATCACAATTACATGTACCATAGCACATAACCCTGGGAGGGTGGTACTGTATGTGACGTCTGCATGTGTTCCATTGACACCCAGATCTGCATTGCATTCGACTGCGGCTTGTGGCCAGGGCACAAGATGTTTCTGCATGACCGATCGTCTATCGATACCCTAGTTGATGACCATGTTTGCGACCTCAGTATGTAGTTACAACGAAGAGAGGCACGAGCACAAGAGCTTACGCAAGAGCGTACAGGGGTCGAAACAGACCAACCAGTCAATCATCCTCAACATCTACACACAACGTCAAAATTAAACTAACCTCAAAACAAGTAAGCATCTCACTTTCAGTACCTCAGTATGTAGTTACCTCAGTATGTATTTACATCGAAGAGGGGCACGGTCACAGATGCATCACGCAACAGCGTACAGGTCTCGAATCAGACCACCCTATCACACAACCTCTGCATACGTCCCTCCTGGACAC
>JAUMHO010012152.1:0-10238 GCA_032360965.1 Ulva armoricana | reverse complement strand
GGTGTGCGCTTCAGGCTGGCGCCTGTTGCGCTTGACCCGTACGAGGAACGAGAGCTGTGCTAATTCCAGAAATTATACTCTACGAATGCTGACTACGTTCGGCTGGGCAGGTGTGTTCGTGCGAGGCTGCCCACAGTGGCGCGCGCAGTCGTAGAAGGATCTCGGCAGAGATGAACCATGCATTTTCTGGTGCAGCCTGGCCCCTCTCTCGCGCTCTACAACACTTCATCCCTCGGTCCTCCACCTCCCCACCTTCCTAACTCTCCTGCTCTCTACCTCTCTTGCTCTCAAGCTTCCTGTCTCTCTAGCTGCCTAGATTAAACCACATTTTAGCTACAGCAGCGCTCGACCTCTCTACCTCTCTCACTCGCTGCTTCTCTTCCTCCCTACCTATCCACATCTTTGGCCCACCTGCTTCCCCCCTGCCCTGCAAATCCGCCCCCTTTCTCTTCCGCCGTCCCGCTCTCATGGACCTGGACATCTGTGTATCTGATACATGACGTCAGCTTGTATGGCCCACGGACGGCACCGCGGAGTCCTCCCGGAGTTCTGTCACCAGGAAAGCGCATGGACAGGTAAATCCCCGCAGTCTGCAAACAGTCCGCCACAAGTAGAATTCGATTCGCGGAGAGAAGTGGACGGTATGTGCGACAGACACGCTTCGCAACAGGAGGGGCTGTCCACAGTGACAAGTCTAGGTTGCATGCAGTGGAGATCTCGATCTCCTGCGTGCCTGGCAGACTGATGAGATCGGGCGTCAGTGCATGCTTGGACAAGTTGTGTGGGTTGCGGTGGAGTCTCCCATCTTCGGACCAGTGTGCGATCCCACGAGCTGGTACTGGCCCAGGGAACCAGTGACGAGCAGCCTTGCAGCCCATGATCTGCTGCAGGGTGTCATCGCTGTTGTGACAGAACCGAGCAAGAGCAGCGACGCAGGGCGTGCTTGTGTTCGCCACCAGATGATCGTGGTAGTGCCATAGGACAAGCAGCCTCATCAAAACAACAAAACAAGGTGCTCCCCTCACCGATGCCCTTGCCTATATCCAAGCCGAGAAAGACCGCTGTAGCAGAGCTGACCCACATCAGTGTCGCTTACACGGACCGGAGGGACGTGAGAGTCTACTTAACCATTGGCATGCCAGCCAGCTGTTTTGCCACAGGTCGCGTTGCTCCAGCGAGGAAGGAGCCATTGGGCAGCGACCTATGTTTGATGGCACACGACACGCCAGGGTCGCCCATGTTCACTAGTCACAACTCTGCAGGTGTACTCCTTGCTTAGCCAGCCGCTGGGTCAGGGCCAGGATCTGCTCGTTCTCGGCAACCGTGTGATGCAGTGTGAGCTCGTTGTCGCGCTGCTTCCCGGACTCCAGTACCACCTCTGCCATGTGTGCCAGTTGATGGGTGGTGAGTGACCGCTGCAAGTGCAGCTCCTCCATGTCATCCATGTGCATCATCATCGCGGCCAGCGCTGGCATCGCCACTGTTGACATCTGCACTGTCAGCCCTTTCACACGAAGCCACTGTCCACCTGACCACGACCGCCGCACTGCGTCCGCGGTTAGTGGAACCACACACTAACTGCGATCCATCTGGTCTCGTCAGAGACCATCCTACACAGCTGGCTTGTACCAAAGACCACGGGCCCGTCAGACTGCACCTCCCAGCTCCCAGTGACCCGCACGGCTGATGAAGGGGAATCAAGTCATCATGGGACTACCAGGCGTCAGATCCGGGTCAACGCAGGCTGATGAGGAACAGGTGCGGCCGGGACGCACCATCACCCCGTCCAGAACCAACTCCCCCAGCTGTGGCAGGGATGCGACTCCGGTCAAAAACTTTCCAGACGAGCGGATGATTGCATGCTTGAAGGAAAGGGCACGGAGCTGTGACAGGGATCGCACGCCTTCCAGGAACGTGCATCCATGAATCGCATGGCCCGGGGTGTAACAGCCACACGAGGTGCATGCCATGTGCAGCCCCTCCAGGCGTGGAAGGCTGGCAAGGGCTCGGAACAGCATGGCCATGACTGCATCAGGTTGGTATGCAATGGAAAGGACCTCGAGGCAGTCAAGGTTCCTGAGGCACTCTGGCACCAGGTAGATAGGCATGGCAGCGCAGCACGGCCCGAGCATGTCCAGTTGAGTGAGACCATGCAGCTGACACAATGGGGACAGGATTGCAGCAGCCATGTTGGGAACATCACGAGATGCAGTCGTCAGCTCGCACAGCCCTGGAGTGGTTTTTAGGTGCCCTGCACGTGGAGCACCGTGTCAGCCATGTTGCCCGCCTCATCCTCTCAGTGAGGTTGTACAAACGGAGGAAGCTCGAAAAGGCAGAGGCGTGAAACGGGATGCTGAGACAAGCTACAAGTATCTGAATGCGTCTGCAATCAGCCAGCACGTGTCATAGGATACCAAGCAAGCAACGTGTGCTGGGAATCGCCAGCTGGCCCCTATCATGTGCTTGCACGAGATGTGAAGAGCAACAGGCAACATGTTCATTCACGCCAAACTCGCCACCTGCAAGGACCTGCCACAGCCGTAATTCCTCGGCGAGACTCATTCTTCCGATGTCGCTCAGATCTATGCAAACTGCCACGATGTCATTGTACATGCAGGTGTCAGGCCCGAGGGGCAGCCAGTCGGCAGTGACATTAGCTGCCTTGTCTTGATCACAGCTGATGGCGAAGGCGAGGTGGTTCAGCGCAGGAAATCGTCCCATGAGCCGCTTTCGTTTGCCTGATGTGTGGTCGAAGCTCTCCAGACTAGCACGCTGCACCTCTTTTAGACGATACTTCAGCCTCAGATTCTTCAACGTCGGAAATGCGTTGGGCCAAGTCAATGGTTCACAGACATTCACACATTCAATCGAGAAGGTGTGCAGCTGAGGGTGACATGCAACTGCGGCTAGGAAACGATGGACGCCTTGGTGATGATCAGCTGTTTCTCGGTGAGAGAGATGCTGGGTTGTCTGTTGATGGTCGTTGAGCGCTTCATGTAAGTCAACACCCCTGACCTCCAGAAAATTTATCTGGCGCATGCTAGGTAGAACGCTTGTCAGTGATATCAGTGCCTCTGGTCGGAAGGATTCATGCTGGGCTGAGATGCACAAGCGGCTGAGGTTGCTTGCAATGGGAAAGGATGGTGCGATGGTGGACATCGTTTGTGCTGCATATGACTGAAGAGAGGGTAGTTGCAAAAACACTGCTGTCAGGCATGTATGGGCTGCGAAAACGTCAGGGAACAGGTAGCCGAGCCCAGGAATGATGTCCACAGCAGCAACTTGCAGACATCGCAGTGGCTTGTGGCCGCAGCGTGACATGTTCAACAGGATGGCCATGAACTGTTGCATAGCCTGCGGGTCTTCTGGAGATGACAGTGATCCTGATGAATCGATCATGGCCCCGAGGAGGAATGGATGCAGAGTTGGTGGCAGCCGGGTCAGAGCAACATTTGGCGGGATCACCTGGAGTAGTCGCTGCAGGACTGCGTTGCGACAGGCTGGAGATAGGCTTAACATGACGTTATTCATATCATCGGCAGTCCCTGGATGAGACCAATCCACATCTGCGGCACGGTCGCCTAGGACACGCGCCCACTCATGCGCTTCCTCGTCCGACAGAGTATCTGACACCTGCCGTTAAAAGTGTTCAGTATGTTGTGATGGTAACGACGTAGCGCATGCTGCAATAATGGCGGACCAGATCGACTAGATTCTTCGTGCGAGCGCACGTTCCACTGCAGCCGTCAGTATGAGGCTGACGCCGATGGATCAGGTTTAACATGGGGAACTGTGAAGGAGGCACACTTTCACAAGCTCTACTAGTGCGTCGGTGCTCAGCGGAGCGCGGGTTGGCTCACTCACGAGCCACGACATGAAGCCTTGTGGTGTCACTGTCTCGGTCATCCTCGCCATACCATCTGTTTCAGAGATATTTTTCAGAAGAGATGATGACCTCAGCTTTGATTCTGGAAGCTTTACGCAAAAGTATACGCCCGCGTCGGCATCCTTTCCGCAAGCTGCAGTGTTTCGTGTAAACACATACGCAGAGCCGAGCCTCAGAGACTGCATGGATCAGGATATATTGCGGCTAGCGCGAACTAAGGATGTTCATGCACATGTGGACCAGCAAGTAGAAGCACGGCAATCAGTGCATCATCGTCACTACCATTTCTGCACAGGCCGCGCGCTCCGTGCTGCTTTGTGAAAGCATAAATCAAGCTTGGCTATGTGAACAAATCTCCATTATGTTGTCCCTCCCGTCCCGGTGCAGGGGCCAATCCGGTCTAACGCACCAACCGGTGCTATGGTCAACTCGAAGGCGAACTTGGGGTGGGCACGGGTAGCCACACCCCTAGCTCGCGGTTTCTGCATTTATCGGGTTGTACAGCTAAGTAGGTCGGTAACTAATTGCTGTTACCAGATCATGGTATGCATGATGTTCTAAACAACATTTCACATGCGGTACTAGTACTCTTGAGCCGGCAGACTGGGATGCTTCATGAACTCACGTGTAATGGCTTCTGCAAGAGCAGTCCTCATGACACAGCATGGCGGCAGGTTCTCTAACGTGAACCAGTGCCATGGCCAGTCGGTCTACGGCGTCGGCCGCTGGATCCCCAGTCGCACCTATCAGGTAAGGACAGCAGAGAGGGATTGAGCTGGTTAGCACTCGCCGACAGAGGGCTGGTGGAACCCGCGCAGGGCTTGCACGGGAGGCATCGTTGCGTGCGGCTGCATAAACGGTCCAGGGGGGACATGGATGTTCGTAACCCGTCCCCGCTGCTGCACTGCTGGCACCCTGCCTCCAGGTCAGTTTACACTTGTGCTTCATCCGCTGTCGTCCACCCTGTCATGTCCCTTCACTCCTCGCAGTTACCTAATGACCACCCCGTCTCCTTTGGGTCGACGGCCATAACCTCTTCATGCCACCTCTACAGTGGCCATGTTTTCCCCACCTGCCCGGAATTCAGCTCGGCTCCTGCAGCTGTGGATAAGGCTGGACAGGAGCATAGGTGGCGCACACTGCACACTTGCTGTTCGCGTGTCCCATGGTATCTTGCTCGGACGGCAACCTTGGTGTTGGCGTCCTGCGCAAGGACCTTGCCATGGCTTGTGCTGGGTGCACACAGGCGGAAGACTTGTTGTAGGCTGTATTTCCTGTTGACTTCATCTCGGTGGATGTTGCGTCGGCGTGTCTTGTCCCGTTCCTGCTTGACCCCGCAGGTGCGTTTGGGCCGTCACCCCCCTGGTGTTGTGAAGCAATGCCTACGCCTGTTTGCTGCGTTCGTGCTGGCTGTGTCCTGTGTCGTGTGCACTCGGCAGCCTCTTAAGAATGCCTGCACCGATGCTGCGCAGCTTGTGTCTGCCCGACTGGTCGACTGGTAGGTGCTCATCCACAGGGACTTGTCACGACGATGCTCGGTAGCCCCAGTGCCCGGGAGTGCCCGGGCCTTCAACTTGCAAAGGCATCCATGGAGCAGTGGGAGTACCATCTCTGCATGCACGCCTCTGGCACCGCTGACGGCCGCTATCAGGGCCGGACTCGGATATTCTTTGCAGAGGCAGTGTATGGGACATCCCTAGCATTGTGCTTGATGCTTGGTCCATCGCCTGCCTCGAACCAAATACAAGGCATGTACTGATTGCTTCCTGTGACAACAACATCAGCGTGTCGAGCCACAAAGCAACATTGGATGGCAGGCAAGTCCTGCAACGAAGAGGCCAACAGCAGCTTGCCTCAGATGGTGTGGGGAACTGCATGTTTGTTGCTTCCGCTCCAGCCGGATCGATGAGTCGTACGTCGTACATGGATTTGTGGAGTGCCGATACGTAGTCGATGCTTAAGCAGCAGCCAATTCCAGACGGAGGACACATGCCAGCCCCAGGCCCGAGAGGACGCTTGAGCATCCCGCTGAGAAATCACCTGGCACCATGGAACGACGTAGCTTTCCATGAGACTATGGACTCTGCGTTGTGAGGACACATGGTAGCCGGCGCTACTCGTGCAAGGCTGCTTCACGCGTGAGTGCACGGCAGCCCGCAAAACTATCACATATCAACCATCTAATGCAGTGTCCTGAAACCACGATTCCAATGTCGCTGTGCAGTTTCGTCCCAGTTACCCTTCGCTCACACCTGTCGCCTTGGTGATGGTGTCATCTTGCAGTCCCAGGACCGGCGACCCCCCGAGAAGGACACTAGTACCGCGTTTGTGTCTAATTTAATCGGGCTATTTGCAAACGCTTCCCCGCGTGTCGTGATTGCGCGTGCGTGCTGAGCTGCTTAGATGAGGTCACTCGTTTCACAGAGTCGAATGCCAGATCAAGTTTGATGACAATCACGGCAGACGGGAGATCTACCTGCGGTTTCTGCTATGGCATTAAAACTGAACGGCCAGCGTATATTCCAGTATACTTGAGTGATGCAACTATGACGGTGCCTCTCTTTCATGTAAGTATATTTGCGGCCTAGCTATGGTATCCCCTAGTCGGCGGCGTTTAACCGCCGGTGAGCATCGCGGCGGCAGCACCAAGCTTGCGCATGGGACCACCTGTTTGAGAGCCACTGAAAGACAAACTGCACCACCGTATTAAGAAGACAACATGGTGACAGTTCTGTTGTGTCTACGATACATACTAACCTCCACCAGAGGCCGTGGATGCGTGCACAGCTGCTGCACATACCCGGACTCGCTTGCAATTGCGCCCTCCGTCGCGTTGCTCTATCAAATAAGACATTGATCAAGGCTTGCACAAGTACTCGACGAAAAAGGCAACCGTGCATAATCTTGCTGTAATCAGTCTTCTGGAAGCGACGTCAGCGGTGCCGAGTCCACCCAGGCGGATTGCAGGTGCAAGCCAGCGCGACAGGTGTCCAGACGTGCGTCCCACAGGCCCACTGGAACAGCATGCAAGTATTGTGAACATTCATTCTGGCGGCAAGCTGGTCACTGGCTTGCTGGAACTGGTCTGTGTCGCTTGTTAACGGCCAAAGTTCCTCGAGCTAGCGACAGCTCGGTCCTGCGCCCTCCAGCATCAGATACGTACCACCATGCGCCCTCTTATCACGCTGCACGGCATTTCGTTTTTATCGTCGCCTCGGACATCGCGGTGGCCCAGTCGTACATCTCCGTGCTTTCTTCGCCAGCACGGCGTTCGTGTCCGTGCCTGCCGTCGTGGCGCCGTCCTCAGCAGTCACGCCTGCGCTACAGTACTCCACACATCGCTGACTTTGATACCGTCCATGCCCTGTCCCCGTGCGTGAAGTAGCGCGATGGCGCAACCAGACCTGCTGAGCGACTGGTGCGTCTTGGACAAGCCACTGTGCGACGCCACGAACGTCACCGGGGCATGATCGAGCTCGAACACTGACGCGCCGGCGTGCGCAGTTTCCAGCCCAAGACCCGATCCTTGGCGGAAACAATGCGACCGTGTTCTAATTCGATACTGGTCTCTCGCCAAGCCCTGCCTCTGCTTCCCGGACGCCAGCGGGTCAGGCCGTCAACTCGCATGCACTGTATGCATGGAGCAACACCGGCGCGCGCCGTGTGTCCGCGGGGGTGGGCAGGATGCACAGGTCCATTCCATCTGCCAACCTCACGTCATCTCTGATCACCCTCACCCCTGCAGGCCCTCAAATCCGCCCAGCGCCCCCGAGCAGAGCTTCATCCAGCAATGACAGCAACGTGCAACCTCCGCCGCAGCGCACTGGTGGTCCTCTCCACCGCCCTCCTCGCACCAGCGGCCACCCTCGGCAACTTTGTCGACCCCTTCTCCACCGTCTGCTCCAAGCAGGCTGAGAAATGGCACGCGCTCGAGTATGAGGCGGGCAACGCAATCAAGGCATGCAGCAACGAGTTTGCCCCGGACGAACCGTCGCTGTGCGGTTACATCGGGATTGAGGGCAACTGCACCAAGGAACCGGACTGCGAGGACGACGGCGTGTCCAAGGTCAAGTGCCCGACTGGATCCTCACGCACCGGCGGCTGCTGCCTCATCCCCAAGTTCTACGACTGCTCTGGCCCCAACAACACCTGCCTGACCTTCAATGGTGGCTACGAGTGCCAGAACACGTGCGAAGAGATCCCGGTGCCCGCGCCCGCTCCCGCCCCGGCGCCCGTCCCCACCCCGGCGCCGGCGCCGACGCCGTTCCTAGCCCCCGCGCCGGGCCTCGCACCCGTGCCGGGCCTCGCGCCCGCGCCGGTGCTCCTCACGGTTGCGGCACCGCTGCCCGTGGACGAGCCGGCCCTCGGGCCCGCGCTGCTACCGCCACTGCCAAGCGAGCCGGTCGCGGTGCCCGCGGCGGTGCCCGCGGCGGAACCGGCGGCCGCTGTGCCTGCGGCGGAGGCCCCAGTCGATGACGGGTTTTCGATCGGCACGAGGGACTTTGATATCTCTCCACCTGCTGTGGCGCCAGAGACCGCCGATGACTCAGCGCATGCAGCGCGCCTGGCCGAGGCCTCCGCGTCCGCCGTCGCCGTAGCCTGCGCTCTCACCGGCCTCGTCATGCTGTGGTAGGTGTCTAGGCGAACATGCATGGCTAACATGCATGCACAATAATTGCTGGTTTCAGGCGGCCGGGTCTGCTGGGAGCGGCGATGACGCGTTGTTGCACAGGGTAAGTGGTTCCAAACAAAGGCGAGAGAATGGCGCTTGGAGTGACCAGGTAGGCATGCAAATAAGCCTAGCTGGCACGAGACACCGCTGTAGTTGACAGTGATGGTGTGAGAGAATGGATGGCGCGTTGCAGCTGAGTGCTGAAGGGGTGGCTGTGATGTGCGTGCTGTGCTATGCTGCCGTGCTGTGAAATACCGGGCCCGGCGGCTCAGGTTGCGCCGCGTGGTGCTCGCCACGAGAGCCGGGTAGACGCGAGTCGCGGGTTTTGGTGATGCGGCGATTAACGGTGGAGACTGTTTCCTGCCAACTGAGAAGCAATAGTTTTAATAGAGTCGTGCGTGTGTGGGGCTGATCGTGATGCTGGAGAGAGCTGCACAGGGGTTCTCAGAGTATACCTTAAACTGTATCATGGGTGAGGCTGGGTTGCCTGCGGCCGTGCTGCGCAGCATGCAGGCTTCCGTGCGACGGGCATAAGGCTTCTAGACCAGTCCACGGATCTGCGCCAAGCTGCAACCCGAGGCTGTCAAAGGGGCGTAAGGGGCAAGTTGTGTGCGGCATGTCTCAGTCCTCGTTGGTTCGGGGTACAGTGCAACTGGCGCGCTGCTTTGCTGTGTGACAGGATGTGGATCTCTGTGCGTTTCGATATCGATATCGTTTCGACATCAGTGGGAACGCATGGCGCATTGTGCTGGTCGATTGTTCTGGACTGGTATGTCTGTAACGCGTGGACGTGGACTCCTATAGTGGTGCCTGTGAAGGCGTGGATGCCAGTCCGTGCGGACATGCGCCGCGATTGGACATGTGCCATGATTGATCACGCGCTGGCTATGAGTAAGGGCCATAGCCCCCGCGTCGGGCCTGGCTCGCGCACGAGATGCACCTGTACACTAACACGTCATGATCAGGTCACCTTTTACGTTAACTTTTTGCCAATTACGGAGTAAAATTGATGTTAGCTTACTTCATTCATAACGTACGCCATAATTACAACAAAGTGATTTTCGCGCTCGCTGCGCAGCGGCAGCGACGGGCCTGATCGATGTTGGTCGACATCAGAGAGCTTCGGTCGTCACAATGTTCGTGATGCTTCGCGAAGCCTCCATCTACACTCGAGAGCCATCGTTTCACAGTAGACAGGGCGACGGGTTGACTAGTAGAACGGGATCACCGCACCAATCTTGACCAACACTATTTGGTTCATGAGTTTGATTCACTCGTGGCAATGTTGGCCTTGCCGCTACTGACGGCTATCATGTGATCACGCCAAAGTTAACCCCCCTCTACCTAGCCAACCGTAACACACCGTAACCCATTTTTTTCGACTACAAGAACGACCGCTGGCCGCATGGCATGCGGCCGCCACGTGGGCAACCGCATGGACATGCATGACGGCCTGCCGCGGTATCCGACACTGGCGATGCGGCTACAGCTCTACCGCGAAAAAGAAAACGTACAGGGGGGCGCAATTCGTGACGAAACATAATCAAAAGCTATCAGTCTATTCACATTGGCCACCTCCCAGCCATTGCTGGCTCAGACGCTTGCACTGTGGTTTTTTTGGCAGCACTGACGCATGTGCACCCGCTACAGCAGCAGGATCGACGTGATTCTTGAAGTTAG
>JAUMHO010012131.1:0-10246 GCA_032360965.1 Ulva armoricana | reverse complement strand
CATGGTTGTGCTCTTGTCTGTTACCGTCAACCTCGACTCTGTCAGTGTGTTGCGCTTGGTTCGATTGAATCTCCCCACCGTCTCGTTATCTCGTTGCGTCGCTCTATGCGACATCCATCAGCTTTCACTTAGGAAAAAGTGCTCAACGCACTGTTCACGGCGTCAGTGCGAGCTGCGTGCTGCCCCGGCACTGGTGCTCCGGGCTGATGCATTGAGTGTCTGCTTGCGCGTGAGGCGGGCCCCACGTGTTACCCAGTTGAGGTGGTGTGACATCTATGTGTAGATGGTTTTGCGATTCTCGGGGGATTGTGTGGGAAAACAAAGACCTGTGCGCAAGAACGTGTCACGTTACGTGCGCTGGACAAAGATTGCCCGAACGAAACGGTATTGGCGTTGTGTGCTGTGGCTGATTTCCGGTTGTTGCGTCAGTGTCATGGTTTAAATGTGGTGTCTTGGTTTGGGAGAGCCATGCGCGGGTGGTATATGTTGTTCTTGGTCTTCGAGCATGCAACCAGGTTTGCGCAAACCGGCGCATTGGCTCTACCTTTTGGTGGATACGATGTAATTGGCACGTCGTTCGATCGCAGAATGCTGCATCGTCTGCAGATTCACGGTCGCAGTGAGCTCCCGCACCACCACCTTTTGTGGCCATACTGTGGCCACGTAGGTACAGAACATGACCATCGGCGGGCCTGTGCCTTCCACAACATTGCTCAATACGTTCTCAAACTCGCCTCACAAATTAGCTTGAAGCATGGACATCATGCAGAACCCAGGGCAACACCATCCTGCATGTCGGGGCAGACAAGACTGTGTAAACATGCGCAGGGTTCCACCCACGACTGGCACCCAGGGTAACACCATTCGTTGTCTGCGCATGTGCAATGGTCTGCGCCAATCGAAGAGGTCACGGCCAGGTGTCCGTCTGTCTCCGTTGCGCAACCAACCCTTAAATTCCAAATCGAGTTGAGCACAATGTGTCCCAGTTACAGTGGCTTGCCGTACAGACCAGGCCTCTGTTCACTGCTGCACTTGCCTGGCCATGCCTGTTGGCCTCATTCCTTGCTCAGGAGCCGAAGCCACATACTGCCCAGCTTTTGTCCGCTTGCCATTGTAGCAGCTGAACAAGTCGTGGATCCCCTGGTGCATTGAGCACTGGCCAGCTTCAACCAGCGAGCGCCGCTCAAACTCTGCACAGGTGGACGCAAACCGTGCTTCAGCATCAGACAGCTTCCGCATGATGGCCGCTACATCACGCATACCTGCATGCCGCTGCTGTGACCTGGCTGCGCCGTGCCGAGGCCCTGCAGTGCCATGTTGATGTTTGAGCATGGCACTTGGCAGCTGCGCCCACCCAGCAGTGCTCACAGTACCACCTCCAGCCACACCTGTGCCACTCCGCAGCCCCGCCCTGTGTGTGTGGCGCAGATGCAACGATGCAGCGTCCAAGGTCCGCATCGTCCAGCAGCGGTGCTGGCTCGGTCCACTGTGGCTTGGATCACACCCACCAACATGCATGCGGCTGCCGGACCCCGGCCGGTCGTGGCTGTGCAGCTGTGGATGTATCCATCTGGCCTGCCCGTTTCTTGGATACCCCTTTGCGGGAGCGCCAGTGTGGTTGCCAGGCCTGGGCGCGCTTGTGGCCATGATGTGTTGGACAGTCCGCGGGCAGTGCTGCTTCACGGTGTCTGCAGCAACCCCGGCTCCAACGACACGCCGTCGTCTGTCTGGCTGTTCCTCAGGCAGCCCGCCAGCATTCTGCAGCAGCGGCGCCCGGTCACACACCATGACAGCCGCAGCCCTGCCACCCAGGGGAGCGTTGCCTGGTCACCTGCTTCTGTCCACTAGAGGCTACAGAAAAAGAAAAACTCGGGTACCACGCCAAACCCAACCGGGCGTCGGCCACAGCACCCTTACGCACAGGGATGGAAGACAAAGATGCGTCCGACACAGAGTCCTCCCACGCAGAACTACATGGGACAGAGGAGTCAGAAATCCACGCACGGACATGGGACGACTCCGGCAGGCGGAGAGCGCACGTAGCAGTAGTGTCATGACCAAAGCGATTGATCATGTTTTCAGCGTAGCTGAGCTGCCCTCATATGGGATTAATGACAAGTAGACACACCCGGGATTTGCCCACACGCGCGCGCAACGCGGGTTACCGTGCCAATGACAAAGCTAGCAACAAAGTGAGTGCAGAGCCGGCTTGTGTGACTCGACGAGCTCTGGCCTAAGACATTCACAGGGCCCAGTAAGAAAGGGACAGTACGAACGGACGCAACAGAAACCTGTTGACACGTCCAGATCTCCCCCGAAACCGTCACCTGAATGATGATCATGAATACCGTCCAGACCATGTGATCAGGCAATAAAGTCAGGCATAGCCATCCTGTCCAGGAATTGCTGGCAGGCATATGGTATCATGTCGTGCATGGGGAGTGCTTGCCTGGTTGGTAGGAATATTGGCACAGAGTTGATCTGGTCACAGCTACAAGGCAGCCGATTCAACGACTTGCAGTGCTGATGGGATGCACATGTGCGAGATGCCGGGTGTAGTCATGGGTGAGCCTCGAGGCACCGATGCCCTACCGCTCAATGACATGCCGTGCTCAATGCACGCATACTCGAGTCCCGCCAGAGTATCAGTCACCACGCTAGTATCCATTGTGCGCATTCCGAGCAGTTGCATCAAGATATTAAGTGCACCAGTTGCTGGAACTCTCGACATGGACATGAACACACGGCGAACATCGCGGCGCGCTGAGCCGGGTTTATGAACCGTGACTGAGCTACTCGTCATAGACCGGACAAACGTCCGCGCTGCAGCACAGTGAAGCGGTGTGCATGTGTAGATTATATAGACCAAGGTTGCCAACGCGACACTGACACAGAGTCGAAGAGACTTCCCAGACAATCCACTCTTTGCATGCATCCCCAGACTGTAGGAACTAGACTCGGTGCAGTCGCACTGTGTGGATGCATGTGGATATCACATCATGCTGCTGCTTGCGTGAGATGCACCCCTATGCATGTGTGCCATGCAGCGCTCATGCTGGCCGCTGTACCAGCTGCATGCCTCTGGTGAAAGCTGTGTTGGCGCACATGCCACGAGTGGGTGCTGTCGGCCACGTCAAGGCAGCGATAGGTCAGTGTTGCCCTGAGCATGCAATGATGCCGTCATCAGGTAGCACCTGCCATGTGTCAGGCGGGGAAAGGTAGCGTTGGGGGGCATGCCTCGCCGTCATGGCTGTGCCTCAGGGCAGCTGAAGCTTCCGCACCCGGCGGATGCAAGCGCCGACTCTCGGCGGCCGCTGCAGCCTCGAACGCCGCTTGGGAATGCTCCTGCACCGAGCTTGAGAGGAAAGCCGCGAGCTGCAGGCACGCCTGAGCCACTTTTGCAGCACGCCGCCATGGCAGACACTGCCCCCCTGGCGAGGTCTGCCTCCTGCACACATTCCGACCGCAGCTGTACGCTAGACCCAGGAAGTTGGCGCTGCCTGCTGGGGGCTACCACGTGATACCCGTCGCCCATCAAGGACGGGGGCATGCCTGCAGCCTGCCGCTTGTGGGTTGACAGCAGGGGCGCTGCCCTAGAGGACCAACGCCCCACCGCATCCACGTCCTCAGACACGCGCAGACATGTGCCACCCTGGCCTCACGTCTGCAAGCATGCGCAAGAGTTGGGTGCTCAGGAGGACCACAGCGAAGCGTGGCACACCAGGTATGAGCTGGCGCCACCTTCATTCCTGTTTGCATCTCAGGACCACCGGGCTGGTCGGCCTGGGCCTGGCCTGTTGTGGCTGCCATTGTTTCCAAATGTGGCACGTGGACCACGGTGTGTTGGGAAACCCCAGAACATCCCAGCTGGTGCATGGTGTTTCTGTCACCGGCTAGAAGATGAGGCAGAAGGGCTTGGGACGGCCTCGTGGTGCCGTCACTAGCCGCCCGCTGTCGAGGCCTGGTGGGTGGGCCAATGAGTTGCGCATGCTCAGCTGGCCCTGTGCCACTGGACCCGACGCGGCCTAGTGCGTGTGATGCGGGTGGCTGCCAGTGTACAGGCGACGCTTGCATTCTTGAATCGAGCTCAGCAGCAGAGTAGCTGCAGACCTGGCTCGTGTGCGAGGGCACCTGCAGTTGACAGCTGACTCAACATGCGCAGGCTGGCGCCACCGCAGCCGGATATGTGAGGGCTTCGCAAGCACACACTGCCGTGCTGTTGACCCCGCCACCGTCAGTACCAGCAGCGCACAGGCGCTGTGCAATCGGGTGGGCAGCGTTCCCAGGCGCAGGTGAACATCCGGTCGTGGCGAGGGCTTTCAAGATAACTGCAGTATTCATCACAGCAGTGTGTGGAATGCGGACTGCTGACATTTCAGCTGGCACAAGGTGACAACAGTCAGTTATGGAAAGGCCAGAAGGCACCACGTGACAAGCATTGTGATACCCGCAGCATATGGTCAAAACCACTAGAAACAGAGTTCTGTGCAGCATTTGCCAGTTCTGCAGTGGCAGGCATGTGTGCCATGACTCCTGGAAGGGCAGCAGCACCCACATGTGGGCCAAGGCAAGGGCAGGGCGCAAGGCAACCAGGATTTGGGAAGACGTGCACTTCAACAGCCTACATCGATAGTGCATTTCCACTCTCGTGGAAAGAGTCTGTACGGGTCCACACCGAGGACTCTTGAACTGCAATGGCGCCAGTGTCTGGGTTGCCACGGTATTCAGCTGCAGCGTCTGCCTGTAGGACGGCGCAGAGCGCAGACAGCAGGCCTTTCGTGCTCTGCTGGAACGGTGTACCCGGCTTTGCCTGTGTCTCGGACAGACTGTCCAGATCAACACCCGAAAGCGCACACCAATCCACTGGCGCCTGGCACGTGCTACAGCTCGCTGCTGTGGGACGCACGTCTGCGGAGGATTGATGGACATGTGAACGTGCTGTCTGTAATGCTTCAGATTTGACTGGTGGAGGGGCCTGATCACGCAATAGACCTGCACCTCGATCATCTTGTCCCAGCCTGAGGAGGATGTCAACAGTCCATCTGATTGCATTTCGTGCCTGTGCATGGCTGTACACGAAGGGGTTCAAAGCAAGGTGACTCCTGAGCCGCCGGATCGACTCGTGCTGTGAGTGCAAGTTGCTTCTATTCTCTTCGCTGAGCCAGCTTGGATTCGGCATAGCTTTACCAAACAATCTGAATTGAGACTCTTGTCCGCTTGAGCTCTGATGCTGACTGCCTGCACCTGCTGGCCGTTCAAGCACCTGTGAGGACACAGAGTTTTGTGCCTGGCTAGCAAGAACGACGGCATGGTGCAAGCTGGTGATGTGCTGCCTGCATCCTGCTTGGAATGCTAAGAACGCAGAGAAGTAATGATGCTGAACAAGGTGTTCGTCGGTCCATATATTAGCTTGGCATAAATGCTTCAACCCAGCTGCATTTGACATCGCCCATGTCTCCTGTACAAGCACGACTCGTCAGTTTCCGTGTAAGGTCACGTTCTTCTGCGAACAACAGCAGCCCCACAACGAACCGTCGCGTCTCTGCAGAGATACTTCCAATCAGGCGTTATAACTGGTCTTTGATACCGGAACTTCGGTAAGAGCTCCTCGATTGCTTGCATGGCCCCGAAACGACAACAGACTGTTGTGCACAACGGCAACTGGTGACCATCTACTCCGACCCCACAACATGCATGCACAATGCACCGGCCTACACGGGTGATGAACGTGGCGAGTATTTTGTTGGTGAGGCCGGAGCACGACTCCCAGAGCAATCTAGGCAAGTATATACAGGCCACTACATGGCCAACGCCTGTACACAAAGCCCCAAGAGCTCAATCAACCATCATGATGCGAACCTTCCTGCAATTAAACTCGTGACTCGTGCAGTTGCGTCTCAAATGCCCCGTAGCCGAAGAGATACGCATGCATGACACAGCACAGTTGGACCTGATCGCAGCCTTGGGCCCACCTCTGTGGCAGGCTGAACACCCCGTGTGTTGCGGTTGCAAACCCATACCGTCTGAACGCACAGATGCCAGGAGATCGACACAGCAGCGGTGCCATGTAATGTTGGCACAATACCTCCAAGGGCCAAGGGCTTTGGTGCCCACCAACAGCAAGCATGCGTGACAATCCATGAAATCATTCTGTGATCAAGTTATGCAGTGGCGCTGTCAGCTTGGCAACGCCAGCTAGTTCCGGTGCTCTGTAATGCATATCTGGTATGTGGGCCACTGGCCATGATTGCATGTTTCCTGTTTTGGTGTGTACATCCCATCAGTTTCAGCATTGACCGGCGGGCGATTGTCAGCTGCTCAAATTGAACCCGTCATCCACTCACAAACAGTGCTCCAACTTCCAATCTTGTGCTACATCTACTGTTCCACGATTGTTGACATCAGACTGTGTCTTATCGGAGCAACACCGTGCCGCACCAAATCTGCTCCTCTGCCCACATTGCAGCCCCCCGGGCTTGCACCTGGTGTTCTCTGGAGCAGCGACCTCACTCGTGGGCCATCTGACCACCTCTGGAGCCAATGTGGCCGGCCTGCAGTTCCCTGAGCCTCTGCAGTGTGATCTGAGTCTCATTTGAACTCTGTTTGATCGCGTGCCACCGTTCCGCCTGAATTCTGCCTGGCGTGCCGCCCCGCCTATCCTCCATTCCGTCCATGCCAACTAGCATTTGGCAAGGTAGCTGCAACCCAGGTGGGACATAGCAGGCCCCTTGGACTCCATGTGGGCCATTCACGCAGCGCACATTCCGCAGCTGCGCCCGCAGCAAGTGCAGATCTCGGGCTGTGCCTTTCGTGGCTCTATGCAAACCGACTGGAAGCTGCCACACCTCCTGCTGCATCTGCATACACACTTGAAAATTCAAATTACAAACACCATCCCTGACATGCAGATGTGATCACAAAGCATGGCTCGCGGGCAGAGTCCTCTCATCCACTGACCCTCGAACAGCATACCCTTGTTTGCCTGTAGCCATTCTGAGCCATGTTTCTCAGCAATTTTGAGCCATGCTTCGCTGTAGCACGCAATTCTTGCTGCCCGCGTTTGCAAAGCCAAGCTCATGCGCCCTCGGGCCCGTGCCACGTGCCAAGAGCTACGCCCACCTCATGGAAGGTGCCATCTCAGAGGATTCATCCGGTCACACACACCAGTGTTCCCACGAGGATGACACCCGCAACAGGAATCGCAACGGAAATCGCAGAAACGGCTCCCACCACCTTCGGGTGAAAGATCATGACCACAAGATGCGAACGCCGGCTGTTCGTCCAGACCCGCTCATCTCGTGTCCTCTGCAAAGCGCACCTCAGCGACGGTGTGCTCCAGTCTCGTCACCGATGTCGTGCAGGCGTTGATGTCCTCCTGCACCTCGTGCATGCCGCCGCACGCTCGCGCCCATGCCGCCACATGCACCTCCATGTGCCACCTGCCCCACTGCAGCGCTGCCTGTGCCACCACCAGTAGCCGTGTGGCGCTCCTGCACGCGCCGGCGATGGCACGCCGGGGCTCGTGCGCGACCGCAGGCGAGCCTGCGTCCAAGTCTCCGCAGACCGTAGCCGCGAGCGCAGCCTGGAGCAGGGATGGCATGTCCTCCTCACGCAGCTCCAGATTCCATACAGGGGCACGCTCTGCCGGTGTTGTGATGGCATGTCGCCTCGTGCCCGGGCTTGCACGCAGTCTCCGTGTGTCCAGGTTGCAGATCGCCCGCCAGTCCAGCGGCCCCATTGGCGGGCGCCTCCACGTCTGCGCAGCCGGCACGACCGCGTCAGTCCCAGATGCACAGAGAATGAAGTTGATCTGAAACCTTGCCCGGATGAGAGCTCCTTGCAGAAGAATCGCAGTGGCCTACACTGCCGCTCTCACACGCCCCGCTTGCAGCACAAAAAAGCCCGTTCCCGGCAGGAGATCGCAGTGGTCGGGCCATGCATGCGCCAACAGGCATGCTCGCCCTTGACATGGGGGCCTGCAGGATTGACAACATCACGATGGCTGCCAAGTCACGTGCAGCATGCACAGCATCCCTGTCGCAGCAGGGATCATCGCCGTCGAGCTAGGCTGCGGGAGTGCATGAGAAGCAGCACAGGGCAAACCTTCTGCGCAATGAGACCTTTTGCGTGCCGCACGGATGCGAGCGCGGCCAGCATTGCCTGCTGCCGTCTGGCGGCTGCTGCCCGCAAGTGCGGCAGCGCGGCGGCCGTCGCGCTTCGGGCGGTGCTGCCATGTGGCGGGCACGCTGTGCTGCTGACGGGGTGTTGAGCACCGTCAGTGACGGCATGCAGCAGTATGGCATGCTGCTGCACAAGTGCTTGTTCATATGCCTGCAGATTTGTGTCGCACGGATGACGGAGTGGCCATCAAGCTGACAGTGGCGAACACAGGCGATGCCGCAGGCATATGCAGTTTTGCCGCCATCCTGCGGTGAGAGCTGACAGAGACGCCATCCCCTGCACTCCTGACCATGTACGTGTGAGAATACAGCGCCCTTGAGCCATGGCGGCAGCGTAGATGTGTCCTCATGCATGCCTGGGTAACGGGTGCGGTCAGGTGATGGAACAATAAGCGGGGCAGCGTGCCTGTAAGCCGGTGTGTCAAGTACTCGCAGGATTGTGATGCTATTCTGAAGTGGCGCTTCGCATAATCTGCAGTTCATGGGCGAGCGTGCGCTGGCATGACTGCACCAGTCTCTCGTGCACGGCGCTGCAATGGAATGGGATGACAGGTACTCCTGTGAGGTACAGCAGGGGGCGCACGGGAGCTGGAGGACACCTTGAGGGCAGGCATTGCCTCCATCTGGCACTGAGCAAGCTGCGCTGCTTGCGCGGCACCTGCCGCGTACCTCTGCTGCATCTCAATGCAGCACTGTCCCGAGGCTTGCAGGACCCGGAAGAGGAGGCGAGTGCTGTCCATGTGCGTGAGGCTCACGTCTGTCTTGGCATGGCACAGGTGGTCCAACGTAGCAGAGTCTACCATTGTGGATGCAGTGGCGCCGCCTGCCTGCACTTTACACGTGCCTTGCATGTTGAATAGATGAGGAGGCGACCACATAATGGCGCGATAGAGCTATCACGGCGTCCTTAAAGAACTTGCTAGGGGCCTTGCGTGTTCGAGCATGTGAATGGCAGCAACACGGGCCCTTGGACTGGCTCGACGCGCACCTCGAGCATAGCATCCAGAGACGTGATGAACCTCCAGTCCAGCGGAAGAGATGGTTGCTGGTATTCAAATTTAAATATTTTATCGCCAGCAACATCCTTGCCATGCTTGTCTGGTTGCAGTTTTAGGCACGCTGGTGGTGGCTGTGAAATGGGGTGAGCTGTGCAAGATGCCATGGATGGTGTCACATTAGCACACACGGGTGTGGTATTCGGATGCCCTGCCACACAGATCTGGTCTCGCTTTAGTTTGGGGCTGATGGTAGAACCTGTAGATGGTGCACCGGCCCTCTGTTCCTGTGACGAAATAGGTTGACATGTGGTAGCAACCTGCTGGGAGCTGCTCTGCACAATCACCCCAACACATTTTCGAGCAAATTCGTTCTTCAAGTCTACAGGTAGTTCCTCAGGAAGAATTCTAGCGGCGTTGTAGCAATGAAGTGCTCACCTTGCGGGTTGAGATGGCATCTCTGTTTGCATGTCGCCTCACAGGCCAGATTTTTTCCCACCAGAGCACGCCAGATTTAGTGTAACGAGAAACTTTTGCAGTGTCTGCGGTTGAGCTCTGCTCAGGTTCAGAGTTTGTCAAAGGATGCACACTCGCAGCATTCCCGACTGTTCCCGAGGCAAGGCTGTACCGATTCATGCTTGCTTCACTCCCCAAAGTTCCGCGGCGCAAATCCAGTACATACTGCATGCGATAAATACGGAAGCTTCAACTCGTTGCGTGCACTTGAGCGAACGCATTGCTGGGGCACAGCTGGGGCACACACCGTGGAGTCAGTACGCAGGCCGGTCAAAACCGAGTATACAGCTTACTCACAGTTACGCACTGCACAGAAATTTTCATACGAAATGGACTGAGCCAGGAAGCCAATTCTGTACTGCCGCGACACGCTTGATCTGAGTGCTCGCGCTGTGGGGCACGCATACGCGTGCGGGGCACTGAAACGGAGGTGCGCTATGGGGTTGCCCAGTTATGATTCCCGCTTACGCAGCGCTCGGCAGTGCACCAGCACGGCCCGCATGCATTGCAAACCCGCCCTGCCAGGCTGCCTTTCCCGACTCGCAATCCAGACTC
>JAUMHO010012098.1:0-10252 GCA_032360965.1 Ulva armoricana | reverse complement strand
CTTCCCCCTCCGAGCAAGCACAAAACACCGGCACGCCCCCGGTTTTCACCCCCTATGCCCCCTCACACGGCATCCAACCCGCCACCGCATACCATTTTGCCGCCCTTCATGCCCGTTGCGCCTCACCCCGCGGGGCCCGACCACCATCACGAACGGCACCCGGAGCCACCCATGTCCACCCTCGCCGCACCCCCCTCTCCCCCCACCGCACCCGCCGCGCAGCCCATCCACCGCCGCACCTACGCCAACATGGCCGAGTGCGTCGGCAACACCCACCTCGTCCGCCTCAACCGCGTCATCCCCTCCGGCGGGGCCGAGGTCTTCCTCAAGCTCGAGTTCGACAACCCCTGCGCCTCCGTCAAAGACCGCATCGCCAACGCCATGATCGCCGCGGCCGAGCGCGACGGCAAGATCGCCCCCGGCCGCTCGCACATCATCGAGCCCACCAGCGGCAACACCGGCATCGCCCTCGCCTTTGTGTGCGCCGCCAAGGGCTACAAGCTCACCCTCACCATGCCCGAGAGCATGTCGCTCGAACGCCGCGCCGTGCTCAAGCACTTGGGCGCCAACCTCGTGCTCACCCCGCCCGACAAGGGCATGAAGGGTGCCATCGCCCGCGCCGCCGAGCTGCTTGCCGAAGACCCCAGCGGCTTCACCCCCCAGCAGTTCGAGAACCCCGCCAACCCCGCCATCCACGAGGCCACCACCGGCCCCGAGATCTGGGCCGACACCGGCGGCAAGATCGACGGCATCGTCAGCGGCGTGGGCACCGGCGGCACCATCACCGGCGTCACCCGCTTCATCCGCAAACACAACCCCGCCTTCCTCGCCTTCGCCGTCGAGCCCGAGGCCAGCCCCGTGATCTCCGGCGGCGCGCCCGGCCTGCACAAGATTCAGGGCATCGGCGCGGGCTTCGTGCCCAAGAACCTCGACACCACCCTCCTCTCCGGCGTCGAAAAGGTCGCCAACGACGACGCCTTCACCTGGGCGCGCCGCCTCGCCAAAGAAGAGGGCATCATGGGCGGCATCTCCACCGGCGCCAACGTCTGCGTCGCCGCACGCATCGCCGCACGCCCCGAGATGCGCAACCAGCGGCTCGTCACCATCGCTTGCTCCTTCGCCGAACGCTACCTGAGCACGGCCCTCTTCCTGCCGGCGTGAGGCGAAGACAACTCAAATCTCAAAGTGGCAAATCTCAAGGGTCATGGCGCTGCTCATGGACCGTTTTGAGCTTTGAGTTTTGAGTTTTCACCCGGGCCCGCCGCGACAGCCGGCCACCCGCGGCTGCACCCAGCGCTCTCCCACGGCCACACCTGTGGCCGCGCTGCACCACGCGCCCCAGGCACGTCCGGTAATCTCACGCTTCGTCCGACCGAATGCGCCTCGCGCCACGGGCATACGCCTTGCCCGTGTCCTCGCTCAGACCAGACCCAATGCTCCCCCGCCGCGCATCCATCTCGCTCCTCCTGGCCCCGGCCGTGGCACTCGCCGGCGGCTGCACCGTCGCCTCCCGCTATGCCGACCGTGCCGACGACTCCGTGCAGCAACTCGCGGCCCAGCGCCGTACCGCCGCGCTCTTCCAGTCGCCCGACGTGACCGATGCGCTCGCCGGCATCGACACCACGGCGCTGCCCGAGTACGCACGCTCCGACGTGGCCCTCGCCATCGCCTCGCCGCGTTCGCCCGTCGCCGCGGACGTCTGGCCGCAGCCCGAGCAGGCCACCCTCGAACGCCGCCAGTACTTCAGCGTGCAGACCTCCACCAGCTCCTATCTCTTCTTCACGCCCGAGCGCTCCTCGCGCGGCTGGTACCCGGTCATCCAATATCCCCGTTCGCGGTGAAGCCGGCCGCGCGTGTACGCTCGCCCATGCCGCGCACCGTCGCCGAGACCACCTCCTTCTACGAGCTCCCCTCCGTCGCGGCCCTGCGCCCGCCGGCTCGCGCTCCCGCCCCCGAACCGTGGTTCGTCCGGGTCGAGTCGCCCTGCCCGCCCCTCAACCGCATGCTTTACGCCGCGGTCGGTGCAGGCTGGTGGTGGGTCGATCGCCTCTCATGGACGCCGGACAAGTGGCTCGACGTACTCAGCGCGCCCGGCTACGAAACCTGGGTCGCATACCTCGCGGGCGCGCCCTGCGCCTATGTGGAACTCTCCGCACCCACCGACACCCGCAGGTGGGACACAGCGCACCCTTCGCACGTGCCACGCAGTCCGACATGCAGCCCGAGCGTGTGGCACACTCGCCGTGGCGAGAGCGGGGGCTCTGATCGCTCGCCGCACCCGGCGGTTGAAACCAAGATCGAGTACTGCGGCGTGATGCCCGCCCATCTCGGGCGCGGCATCGGCGGGTGGCTGCTCACCCGCGCCGTGCAGCGCGCCTTCGCACGCGGCTCCACCCGCGTGCTCCTCAACACCTCATCGCTCGACCACGCCGCGGCACGCGCCAACTACGAGGCCCGCGGCTTCGTGCTGCGAGGACAGGAAACCGCCGACAAAGTCCTGCCCGACACGCCGCCGGGCGAGTTCGGCGTGTGAGCGCACCCTGCGCGGCATCTACGAGCCCCGAACGAAGTGAGGGGTCGCTGCGTGCTGGAGTGCTCCGCGCTCGTGGGCGGTTTGCGTGTTGCCCACCCGCGCTCAATCGTTCGGGTCGCGCATCAGCTTCCGCAGCAAGGGCGTGGCCAGAATGATGAGCACACCGCCGCCCACCGACAGCACCACGAACAGGCCGAAGAAGTTGGCGTAACCGCCGCCGAAGTCGATGCCCCAATTCTGGAAGAAGAAGGTCTTCGTATTGATGGTGGCCGCGTCGGCGTGCCCCGCCAGCTTGCCGCCCACCGTGTACGCCAGGAAGCTCGACAGAAACCACACGCCCATCAGCATCGACGTGTGCTTCTTGGGCGCGGCACGCGAAACATACGCCAAACCCGTCGGCGACAGGAACAACTCGCCCACCGTGTGCAGGAAGTACGTCGCAAAGATGAGCCACATCGCCGCGAGCGCACCGTCGGCCCGCACCTGCCGCCCCGCAACCACCATGAACATGTAGCCCAGCCCGAGCCAGATCAGGCCCAGGCCGATCTTCACCGGCTGCGGGAAGGGCCGCTTGCGCTTGGCCAGCGCAATCCACATCGCACCGAAGAGCGGCGACAGCAGAATAATGGTGAAGGGGTTGATGTTCTGGAACCAGCTTGTGGGCACGAGGTCCCACGGCTTGGCCAGACCCGTGGTGCGGTCCATCTTCTCATCCGTGAAGAAGTTCACGCTGGTGGCCGCCTGCTCAAACGCCAGCCAGAACAGGAAGTTGAACAGCATGTAGATGAAGATCGTGGCCACCGGCCCGCGATCACCCTTGCCCTGCATCGCGGTGAACACCACCGCCCACGCCACGCCTCCGAAGATCAGCGTGTAGAACACCGCTTTGTTCGAGAAGAAATCGTCGATCTTGCCCAACGCCCCGTAGTGAAACCCCACCCCCACCAGGGCCGCCACCGCCACGCCCAGCAGCAGGAAGAACGGTGCCGCGGCACCCTTGCCGTCGCGCGGCAGACCAATGCCCTTGAGGAACCTGTTGCGGAACTGCACGTAGTTGAGCAACCCGGCGATCATGCCGATCGCCGCCAGCGAAAAGCCCCAGTGCCAGCCCCAGCGCTCACCCAAGTAGCCCACGCCGGCCGTGCCCAGGAGCGCGCCCAGGTTGATGCCCATGTAGAAGATGCCGAACGCACCCTGCTGCCGCACGTCGCCGTCCGGGTAGAGCTGGTTCACCATCACGCTCACGCTGGGCTTGAAGTGCCCCGTGCCCATCACGATCAACGTCAGCCCCGCCACGAACAGGCTCAGGCCCGTCGCGTTGTTGGCCAGCTCACCCATGCCCGAAAGACCCAGCGTGATGTGCCCAAGCGCAATGAGCGCACCACCCACGAGCATGGACCGATGCGTGCCGATCATCTTGTCCGCCACAAAGCCGCCCGCGATCGGCAACAGATACGCCATGCCGCCGTACCACCCGACGAGGTTGCTTGACTCAGCCTGCGTCCACCCGCGCCCCGGATTGAACCCAGGCGCTGCCCCCTCCGGCAGCGGCTCCATGCCGGTCGTCTTGCACTTGAGGTACAAGCCCAGAATCGCCCGCATCCCGTAGAAACTGAACCGCTCCCACATCTCCACCATGAACAGCAAAAACAGGCCCGGCGGGTGCCCGAGCACCGTCCGCTCGCTCCCTCCGGGAACACCCGAACCAAACGAGGCGGGCGAAGACGACGGTGCGGGCACACTCATGCGGCAGGCTCCAATCGCACTCCCGCGCCACGTGCCCTCACGCACCGCCGAATGCGACCGACGAGGATAGTGATTGCCGCGCTCGCACGTACGCCCCACCACCCCTGTGCGTAAGTCGTTTGTTTGGCGAGCACACTCCTGCAATCTCGACGCCGCTCCGCGCCACCATGCCCAAAGACGCCGCGGCGCAAGCCGCGGCACATGCCCGGGCTTGCGCCCGGGCCTCCTTGGGCTGCCCACCGACCCAACGCCGCGCGGTGCCGGCACCGGGTTTCAGGTTCGTGAGACCGTGCGGCGCTCCGCATCGTGCGCCTAGCGTCGCACGATGCCCCACGCTGCCCCCGCCACACCCGCACTTTCCCCGCTCCTCGCCGCCGCGCGAGGGGCCGTGTGTGCCGCGGCGGTCATCACCCGCGCCGTGCAGCATTCCATGCGCGATGCCTCGCACCGCGCCCACACCCTTTCCAAGGCCGATGCCTCGCCCGTCACCATCGCCGACTACGCCGCCCAGGCCGCCGTGAACCACACCCTTCGCCGCCACCTCGGCGCGTTCACCATGGTCGCCGAAGAGTCCTCCGCGTTCCTGCGCGACCCGGCCCACCTCACCGCCTCCGCCGCCGCGCTCGAGGCCCTGCGCCTGGCATGGCCCGACGCCACCATGACCGACTTCCTCGACGCGGTTGACCTTGGCTCACGGCCCGCCGCTTCCCCCTCCTCCCCAGTGCCCAGTCCCCAGTGCCCAGTGCCTTCCTCCTTCTGGACCCTCGACCCCATCGACGGCACCAAGGGCTTCATCCGGGGCCACCAATACTCCATCTGCCTCGCGCTCATCACGCACGGGCGCGTCGCCCTCGCCGCGCTCGCCTGCCCCAACCTCTCCGCCGACTTCCACCGCCCCTTCGAAGACCCCGACCCGCGCGGCACGGTCTTCCTTGCCTCCGACTCCGGCCCCGCGCTCTGGCACGCCGCCGACGACCACGCCGCCACACCCCAACCACTCCTCCCCCGCACGCGCGACGCCGGCGAGCCCCTCCGCCTCGTCGGCTCCTTCGCCGCCAGCCACCAGAACGAGTCCACCTCCGCCGCCATCCGCCGCCGCCTCGAATCGCGCGGCATCGCCCTCGCCCACCACCGCAAGATCGACAGCCAGTGCAAGTACGCCGTCGTCGCACGCGGCCAGGCCGATGTCTTCCTCCGCACCCCGCGCAAAGAAGGAACCAAAGACTGCATCTGGGACCACGCCCCCGGCTCGCTCATTGCCAGCCGCGCCGGCTGCATCGTCTCCGACACGCTCGGCGCGCCCCTCGACTTCTCCCTGGGCCACACGCTGCGCGGCAACTCCGGCATCCTCGCCGGCCGCCCCGCCGACCACGCCGCCGTCCTGGCCGAGAGCAGGGTGGTGATCGCCGCCGCCGAACAGGCACCAATCACGCGCACAAACGGCCCCGTGGGCGGCCCCGGTTCTGATAAGAAATCACCCTAGCCGCCCGTGCCGGTTGTTCCGCCGCGAACGCCCCGCCTCTACGATTCGTACCACCGGCCCGTGGGCATCCGTCCGCCCCCGGCCGATCCATGATCAACTTCGCCGGGCGATTCCTGCCCGTGCCTCTATTGGAGCGAGTGCAGCATGAGCAAGGGCAAGACCATCGTCATCGCGGGCGCGGGCGGCTTCATCGGCGGCCACCTCGTCAACTACTTCAAGCAGCAGGGCGCCAAGCGCATCGTCGCGGCCGACATCAAGCCGCTGGACGAGTGGTACCAGGTGCACCGGGGCGTCGAGCACCACGCCGGCCCGCTCAAGGGCGACTGCCGCGACTTCCGCATCTGCCGCGCCATCTGCAAAGGCGGCGACGAGGTCTACCAGCTCGCGGCCGACATGGGCGGCATGGGCTTCATCGAAAACAACAAGGCCCTGTGCATGCTCAGCGTGCTCACCAACACGCACATGATCCTCGCGGCCCAGGAGGCCGGCATCGACCGCTTCTTCTACGCCAGCTCGGCCTGCGTCTACAACGCCGACAAGCAGAAGAACCCCGACATCACCGCCCTCAAAGAGGCCGACGCCTACCCCGCCCTGCCCGAAGACGGCTACGGCTGGGAAAAACTCTTCTCCGAACGCATGTGCCGCCACTTCCGTGAAGACTTCGGGCTCAACGCCCGCGTCGCCCGCTTCCACAACGTCTACGGCCCCAACGGCACCTGGGAGGGCGGGCGCGAGAAGGCCCCCGCCGCCATCTGCCGCAAGGTCATCGCCGCGCTCGTCAGCGGCCAGCACGAGATCGAGATCTGGGGCGACGGCACCCAGACCCGCTCCTTCATGTACGTGGACGACTGCACGCGCGGCATCGACCGCATCACCCACTCCGACATCCTCGAGCCCATCAACCTCGGCTCCAGCGAGCTCGTCTCCATCAACCAGCTCGTCGACATCGCCGAAGAGATCGCCGGCATCAAGCTCAACCGCAAGTACAAGCTCGATGCGCCGCGCGGCGTCGCGGGCCGCAACTCCGACAACACCAAGATCCGCTCCTACATGGGCTGGGAGCCCGACACGCGCCTGCGCGACGGCATGGAGCGCACCTACCGCTGGATCTACGACGAGTTCACCGCCAAGTACACCGCCAAGACCGCCCTCAAGAGCTCCATCAGCACCTTCACCAAGGGCAGCCACCCCATCCCGGGCGACGGCTTCAACCCCGAGTCGCGCATGATGAAGACCTGGCCGCAGGGCATCCCCGCAGGCTACGGCTCGGCCAAGAGCAGCGGCGGCGGCAACGGCAAGGCCAGCAACGGGAATGGCAAGGCCGCCAAGAAGGCCGCGCCGGCACGCAAGAGCGCCAAGCCCGCGGGCCGCAAGGTAGCAAAGAAGGCGCGGCGGTAATCGCCGGGCGCTGGTGGAACCCATCTGCGCGCAGGTGGGGCGGACATCTTGTCCGCCCGTGCAGGTTTGTTTCCCTGCATTCACCTTCCCTGTGCCACGGGCTCGGGCCACAGGCCCGTGCACGTGCGATTCCTCTGCCGATACAATGGGCTGACCCATGCTCATCAACGGCGTCAACTTCCGGGATGACAGCCTCGCCGACATCTGTCGGCGATACGGCGCTGCGCGGCTGTCGCTCTTCGGCAGCATCATGCGCGACGACTTCCGCCCCGACAGCGACGTGGACATGCTCGTGGAGTTCCTGCCCGCCACGCGCATCGGCCTGATCGGCATCGCCAACATGGAGGCGGAACTAGGCGAGGCCATCGGCCGACGGGTGGACCTGCGCACCGCGGCCGATCTGTCGCGCTACTTCCGTGATGAGGTGGTCGAAGGCGCGAGGCTCCTCCATGCCGCGTGACCGGGCCGACGTGCTGCGGGAAGACCACGTCCGACTGCTGCACATGCAGGAAGCGGCCCGACGTGTCGATCGCGGTCGCTGATGCCAGAGAGGGCTGCGGCCCTCTCCGGCACCTCTCCCGCTGGGACAAGCACAGCCGCGCGTCGTGATGCAATCCGACTGCCTTCAGCAGGGGTGCCGGGGGCAGCCAGCCCCCGGCATGGGCGGGCTACTTGAGCGTGCGTTCGACCCACTTGAACCGCTTGTGGGCAAGAACCATCGCCTGCTTGTAGGTCGCATTTGTGCGAAGGAAATTGAAGTTACCTTCGGAGACCTTCCCGGCGAACTGCTTGTCTTCGATCAGGTCTTTCAGCACAAACCGAACTCGCGTGGTGGCAATTCCCGAGAGCCATTCGACAAAATCCGATTCCACGCTCAACGACGCACCCCATTGCTCCGCCCGCTGCTCAAGCTTCGGATCATTCAGCATTCCTTGGCACAACAACGCCCACAGCAGATTCCTCGCTCGCTTGACAAACTCATACCGATTCTGCCCCATTTCCAGAATGTCCCGCACAAACTGCTTGAGCCGACGTTCGGCCTTGTAGCACAGCACGATCTTTCGGGAATCGGCCTTCTTGCGGGCGTCCGAAAAGACCGCCGCGTACATCTTGTCATCCTCGAAGACCTCGCGGTAACGGTTGAGCTTGTCGAGATCGCCATCGACGACGAGGAACGTCTGCCCGAGCTTGAACAACTCGATCGCCTTGCCCGGAACCACGCCCATGTCTTCGAGTTCCTCGTCTGACAGGTTCTCGAACGCTTTCTCCTGCCGTTCGTAGTAGAGGTTCACGTCGTCACGGAACTTCTCTTGCAGTTCTAGCTGGATCATGTCATTGGCCCGCAGGTTCCAAGGCTTGACCCAGTTCTGGCGATTGTTGTTCACCGTGACGGATGTCACGAACTCGGGCGTCGCGCCCGTGACGATGCGGCACAAAACGGCCAGTGATTCCAGCGCCTCCCGCCTGTCGGCGAGCTTCGGATTGTCTTTGTTCAGGGTGAGAAACCGCGTAAACGTGGTGACGGTCTGCGCACCATTCAAGAGGCGCGGTTCCGTGATCCGCCAACCACCGTCGGTTTGCTTGAGCACTTCAGCGGAGAGCGTGACGCCATTGTGGTTGAAAGCGAACGCGTGCGGTGACTCGGATTCGTCCAAAACGATGCGCTTGAATGCACGCTCCAAGGAGCGATTGACGGCACTCTCCGCCGGGAGCGACGCGCGAATGTTCCGCTCAAAGAACCGTTGGCCCATGTCGAGGTACATGGCTTGAAGGTCGAGGAGTCGCACGAACCCGACGTGTACATTCTCTTCGCCCGGACCATTCCTGGACAACGGCTCCGTCAGATGAAGGGGGTAGGCGTATGTCTTGCGAACGTGCGAGGCCCCGCCCACCTTCTTGGTCGTTGCCGACTTGAACTCGATTACCAGCGGCACGGGCCGTTCAAGCGCCGCTTCCACGAGGTACTTCTTGTTCTCCAAGTCCTCGCGCAGCTTGTCGAGCACGGGGCTGTCCTCAGCGGTCTTCGGATCGCCAAGAAAGACGAAGTGGATGATGACGCGGTCAATGATCGCCGTGTTGTCGGTCAGGCACGACTTGATTTGTTGGATCAGTTGGTTGTTGTTCTTGTCCTGCTTGGCCGCGTCGAAGATGTGCTGCATTCCGGAGTCGATGAGCCGCTTGAACGAGTCCTTGAATTGCTGATGCCCTGTCGAGTATTTGAACTGGAAGAGGTAGAGATTCCGCTTGGTCTTGTCGAAGTGGTATCCATCGATGCCGTAGTCGTTCCCGCCGAAGGCAACCTGTTCGATCGCCTCTTCGCGTGCGACACCATGCTCGTGTTGGAGGTAGAGCAGGGCGAAATAGTCGTTCCGGACGCCGCCGCACTTGGCCTTGAGGTCCGCGAAGCACTGGTCCACCAGTTGGTCCGTAATACGCATACTCCGAGTATACCGGATCCACCTAGATCATTGGGACAGGTGGCACGCCGCGACATACAACGTCCTTGCCTCAGCGATCACCCCATCGCGAAAACGCTTGCCCAGAAACCCCGCCGTGTTGAGGTCAACCGTCCGTCCCAGCACCCGCGAGAACTCGTCCTGCAGCGCAAAGAACGCGAATCCCGGCGTGGCCCCTGGCTCAAACTCAACGAGCAGGTCAACGTCGCTCGTGGGGCCGAAGTCGGCACGAAGCGCCGAACCGAAAAGCGACAACCGCCGAACGCGATGCCGCTGGCACAACTGTGCAATTTGCTCCATCGGAATGTTCAGCGGCCCGCTGGCAACCATGCCCAATGGTATCGGCCCGTGGGCCGCGCCGGGTCACACCACGCCCATCCGCGCCAGCCGAAAGGCCACGGGCCCGCCCCGGCTCATGGCATGTAGTCGCCGCCGCCAGCCTCTCTCGCCCCTGCCTTCCTCTGTGTCCTCCGTGCCTCTGTGGTGAACCGCCTTGGGCCTTCGCCGCGCAGCGGGCCATCACCCCGCCCCGCTCTACGCCCCCCCCGCCGCGCTCCCCACCAAGTCCGCGTTCGTCGCAAACCGTTTGAGCGCGATCAGCAGCCGCTCCACCTGCACGTGCGGCGGCATGGTGAG
>JAUMHO010012087.1:0-10257 GCA_032360965.1 Ulva armoricana | reverse complement strand
CACAAGGTTTTTTGCGTTTAACAAACAAGATGTTATGCGGATTTTATTAACCTATTTGAACTCCGAAACTTGAGTTAATAAGTTGCACAATTGAATGAATGCACGAAATTTATCTGAATGTCATTGAGAAATCGCAGTAAAGAGCGCAAGGGAACGAACGTTTAGTAAAGCTTCGAGAAGCCAATCAAGGTCCTTCATTTGCCGTGAGGCGCGTCGTGAATCTATAGCCTTATCTGCAGCATATACGTCGCGCCGAATCAGAGCGGCGAGTATATCTAATATATCTTCATCTACGGACCAACACTCCTCTGAGTGAACTATTCTAAGCGATCCAAAGAGTCCTAGCGCACGCTCTGGAGCATTGAAATGCAGTGCGATGAGCGAACTGATAATTGCCGCTTGCATCACGAACTGTTCGGTTGTTGAGTCTGAGAAATTGTCGTCGTTTTGAATGTCATCCAGATACAACTCAGCTGCAGTAAGATGTTGGAGCATGACTGTTCGATGTGTAGTGAAAGAGATCAGCGCGAGTAACTGCAATGCTGTGTTCGTAGATATTCTACCGCTTTGCGCAAGTCCAGCCATAGCGCAATCAACAAATAGAATTGAACACTCACTCATGTCATCGTTTTTATCGTTCAAATGGACGCTCTCGATTGTGCGCGCTAATATAGGAGCGAAAGCGGACAGAACGAGCGGTAGGTGATTCTCTTTGGCTGTCTCTACTCTTTTTATCAAACGATTGATCGGAGTGACGCCTGCTTCGTTCCACTGGGCTAAAATTAACTCAGTGCTTGTCTGTTCAGTCACAGGATTTTCTCCCGTTTGAGCTGCGTGCGAGTACCACCTAGGTCAAATCTTGCTTCCACGGATTGTATGATTGATCCGTCTGCGCTAACCGCAGTACGCAATACCTCATAAATGACGCGTCCACGTGCAAGCGCATCCAGCAGATCCTCCCCCACTTTTTCGACAAACGCGACATCTTTTGCCGTAGTAGACGGATTAGCCATCTGGGCAGCTTTTACGCCGATATATTGGAAATCACCTTGAGATATTCTAGGGCCTGAAGGATTGTTTGGATCAGAGACATCACCAAGACTGGAGCCCTGTCCCTTAGCCTCTATCACCTGAAATACATCAAGCTGCTTGTGGTAGACAACCAGGTCAACGCGATTTTTCGAACCAGCTAAGTAGATATATCCAGCCTCACCCAAATCCCAGCGGCGAGCGGAACCTCCCCCAATCGCACGTTCGGGTGGTGGCCATGTGGAAGGGTCTGACGAGCCCAGCCAGGCGGCTGCCCGTGCTAGCGCTCCCGCATCTCCCATTCGCTCAGAACCATCACGCTTTGCTTTTGTCCGTGCTTTTTTGTCCGGTGTAGCCACCGCAGTAAAGGCACCTGTCACGCTGCCAAGTTGCTGCGGAGTCAGATTGGCCAGGTGCTCTTCTGCGTGCGACCAGTTTTCGATTGTTGCCCGATATCGTGCTGCATCCTCAACACGTAACACCACACCTTTCAGCACTAGCGAGATCGGCGAGGGCTTCGGTACGCTTCTGACAGGTTGCGCGTTGATCCAGTCAACGCTTTGCCGGTCTGCCGCCGCTGAGAGAGCTCGTTGTATGTCTTTTTTTTCGATTTCGGCGATTAGTGCTAATGCTTCTGCGCGTAGTTCATGGGGCAGTTCTGGATTACTGAGTACGGCACAAAGCGCTGCATGAGCAGACGCTGTCAAACCTGCTCGCGCCTGAGCGACAGCGAGTCTAAAGTCGTGTACGACATTGCGAAGTGCTGCCGTTCGCGGATAGCTTATTTGACCAGCCATCCTGTCTAGCCCCTCGACGGCGGTGGGGCAGTGTGTGCTGTGTTGACCACTCCCTGTCCTTTTGTTAAGCGAGTAGATTCAGGATCATGAATACCGCTCGTCTCAGAGAGCTCCGCCCATAGGTTATCGTGCAGTTCGTCATCAAAACCCGTGTGCTCCAAAACCCATGTCAGAAAATCAGGAACGTCGATACTGCCTTGTGCCAACAATGTTAATCGTGTATCGAATTCGCTTGCAAACTCCACCGTTCCCAGTGTTCCACCATCGCTTGCCAGCTGCTTGGCCGCCTTCTTTCCCGGATCGGTAAATGCGACTTTCTGCGTCTTTTCATCAAAACTGAGCAGGCCGTTCTTGGTAATGGCATTAAGGATACCAGCGTAGGTCGAGGGACGGCCCACACCTGCCCCTTCCATCAGGTGAAGAAGTTGAACGAGGTCCATGCCCTCGGAAGTGACGCTGACGGTATCTTCAATTGCAAAATCCAATCGCACCCTGTCATTCTGGATCATTGCCAGCGCAAGGGTCTCAACATCATTGACTGCTGCTTTTGTAGGAGCTGTATGCAAATCAGCGTGATCGGGTGCCAGATCTAGCCAGCTGCCCGCCTCCCTACTTTTACCATCGAAAACAAGAGATGCGAGTGCGGTACCGTCGCGGACAAGATCAACTGCCAGCCGGACTGTTGTTACCAGCGCATCACCGGCAGCGTGATGGACATCTTCATAAATAATCGTATATACCAACACTTCATCGGCATCAGCCTTATAGATCGCAGCGAAGCTCTCGGGTGTTAGTTCGTCAACCAACAGCGCAATGGGCGGGTGCGCGCTGTTCTCGAACTCGTCCACGACTTTTCCGGTTGGTTGATCTTTTGAATCCTTAGTCAGGCTCATATCCTTTTTCCTTGGCAATTTTGCCTTCATAAAGTGTCTGTAGCGCACGCATCGCCGTGTCTGGAGACATCCCTCGGCGAGCTGCCCGACGGAGCACTTCTATAGTAGACAGAAAGGGCGCCGGGCCGAGATTGATCGATTGCTCCTTTAGTGGTCTTGCAATCAATGTTGGGTCATTCAGTCTCTTCGGCAAACGCTGAATGGCCTCTTGCGCTCGCTCCTTCTGCTCAAAACGTAACTCCTCACCCGTTGCACGCAACACTCGACCGGCAACCGACTGGCCATCGGGTGTTCGTGCAAGTGCCGCGATTCTATAACGCGCGTCTGCTATTTCGCTTATTGTCCAGTCACGCATCAAACCTAAAATGGCTGCACGAACCCGACCGGCTGGTCGACCGTCGTTTAAGCGCTCTACCAGCGCTCGGCGAATCAGTCGATCGGCAATCGCCCGCGCAACAGCGGCTGCGGCGAGTGTTTCGTCAAGCTTACCTTTTGTTGCAAAAGCTGCTTCCAAATCGTCTTTCGTTATAGCCCCTAGACGGACACGTCCGATCCTTGATCGTACTGCAGTGGCACGGGAGATTGCGTCAATCCCCAGCTCTTTTGCCTGTGCGGCTGATGCATTTGCCAGCACTTCAACCGCGTGCCAGGCTATCGCTTCACCCTCCATATCGTCATCGGTGGCTATGACCACAGTGTCATAGTCGTCGAGCCGACTGGCCAATCCGTTTACGACGTCAGGCGTAAAAAATGTATTCTTTTCGTTCCACTTCCATTGGGGGCTCAATCCGCTCGTAACCGCCGTCTCAGCAAAGTCAGATGTCAGTTCGCGAAAATTTCCACCTGTAGGTATTACCTCGTAGTCTTTACCTAGAAGACCTTTGATCGCAGCGACCTTGTTTGGAGCCTCCACTATCACCAGTGTGCGTGGATAGAGTCTCCGCGCAGTTGGCTCGTTACGCAAATATGAGCCCAGAGTGCGGCTTGGTGAGCTAGCGTTGATCGTATTTTGAGAACTATCTGAATTACCAAAGAGATGTCGTGAATCGCCAAAGAACACAAATGAGGCTTTGGCACGGCTGACCGCCACGTTGAGAATGCTTGCCGAACTGTTAAAGAATGCGGAGGGCGTATCATCAGCCCCTACAGCTCCCGAGAACAGGACGATCGGTCGCTCGGAGCCCTGAAGCGCATGGACAGTCCCAATAACCATTCGATCTATCTCTTCCGTACTTGGCCAGCTATCACTATTATTATCCATTGGGGTTGTTTGAAAAGCACTGTTGATTGCCATACGCAGTCGCTTGATCTGAGCTTGGAATGCGGATATAACAGCGACTACTTCACTGAGGCCCTTACCTGGATACGTCGCTGACAAACGAGGCCATGCATCGACAAGCCATTCAGCAATTTCCTTGGCTTCACCACTATTGCTCCACGAACCGCCGCTTCGTGACGCTCGGTCTGTCCGCTCGACCCAGGACATTGGTGGTGGCCAGTTGTCCATGCCGGTCTCGGTCTTTGCGCGCAACGCACCACCGTAACTTAACAAATTGCAAAAACCAACAATGGGTTGCAAGCATCGATAATGAAACAATAAGGTCAAACCTCGACCCAAATGATCGTTGTATGAGGATGCTCCGGCAGCTACTTCCAGTAAGGCTCCGTCGGAGGATGTTTTGCCCTGATCAGCCAACATCTCCAATACAAAGCGCCGGCGCTTTTCTCTTTCACCTGCTGTTGATCCGTTCAACAGTGCAAAGGCTCGTGTTCCCTGCAGACGGCTGAGTATTGTTTCTTCGCTGATTCTTTGCAATTTCGAAACGGGTTCGATTTGCTTTAAATCCCCTACCAGAAGTGCCCTTTTAGTGAGGGCTAACATTGGTGCGGCAACTTCAGGAACGGCCTGCCCACTTTCATCCATTATGACCAGGTCAGCCATGGCAAATCCAAAGGTTCGCGGTGCGTCTGGGTCGGGGTAGCGCACGCGAAACAACTTAGGTGCTGTGTTGACAGTCGAAACAATACAGGGCGTTAACATACACACCCTCCGCAATGCGTCCTGAAGGTTTTCTTCGGTTGCGCTAAATAGTCGAACAGCATGCGACTGAAGAAAACGACCCTCCCAATAGCGAGCGGCAATATGAAATGCGTAAGGACGCAAAGTACAGTCAAGCGCCATCTCACCAAGTAAGCGAATAGCCTCTCTACGATCACTTCCCGAATCTGCCATGATTGCATCCAGTCGTGCTTCACCTCCCCTTCCTTCTATAACAGCCACCCAATCGGTAAACGTCTGCTTAGCAAACGGAGCCAGTCTCTGGACTAGAGGCGTAACAAGTATTGCAAAATCGCCAAGGTCTACTAGACGTACGGCTTCATCAATCGAACGGCAAGTGGCGCTACGCATGGTTCGAGTAATGTCCACAGACACTGTAGTCAGTAGAGCGTGTAACCCTTTAACAACATCATCTACAGTTGAATTTGCAAACTCCGGGAGTTTGGCTGCGCAGGTCAGGTAAAAATGACGTTGCGCTTCAAATTCCTTTGGAGTAAACGGATTTAGTCCGTCAATATATTCGAACAGACACTTGTTGGCGGGTTTGCCGCTACGCCGGAAACCCTGGTAGCGTGCAATCTTGTCAGGGTGTTTATCTGCAAAGGTCATTGACGGATAAAAGCTACCGTAGGAACGTACAAACGGATTCCATCGCTTACCGATCACGAAGTCGTCATCAAGATGTGGGGCGTCAATGAAAGCTTCCGTGATATTCGTGACCGCCTGATTCGTCGCGCCACAACCGACTATAATAGGTGGTTCACCACCGGCGATCGCAGCCTTTACCCAATAACTCGCTATAATCGATTGAAGGATGGCAGTCTTACCTGTACCGGGCGGGCCATTGATTGCCTGGACGTCACCTGGCGCTAGCAGACAGGCGTGGCGAACAGCCTGTCGCTGCGAAGGATCAAGCGGAAAAATCTCTCGCTGTGCGTTTGACGATGAGGGATCCATTCGATAGGCATCCATATGGGCTACGACATTCGCATCGGCAGCAATGGATAACTCCGCACTTCTTGCAAAAGCCCCGGGTGTGCCAAGTATTAAACGGTGGAACGCAGCGAGATCTTCATTGTGTTGCTGGTTTGGGTCAAGAATCGCGTTGTACAGGTCGGTCACGTCACGGTTAACAACCGCATCAGCGTCTGCGGGAAACACTCGAGCGATCCAGTCTTTTGGTTTTCCGTCAAATAGTTGCTCTGAAAAACGCTGGGTTAGCTCTTCGATGCTGGAAACCGGGCGTTCGATAGCATTACAGAGCATCTGTTCTGCCACACGCCATAACGGTTGCCACTCTGCCATTCCTACCGCTTCATCTTGAGCATGTTCGGTTTCTGCGATTGACTCATGCCAGGCAGAGATGAGCTCCTGAGACGTAATGAAATTATCGTGCTTACCATTATTTGATTGGATGTACTGGGGATTAAAATATGGAAGTGCACCCGGTTGTGGAAAAAGATCCCCGTTTCTGCTTTGTAGGGCTGGAATCACCAGGATATATTTCGTTAGAAATGCTTGATTTCTCCTACCCCATCCTTCTGCAGTTAAGCCTAATGCGACGATTACTTCAGTCCGCGCTGAATCGCTTTCACTATCATCGTCACAACCCGCGTCACTTCGACGTCCCGCTCGTATCTCAATCAGGTTTAATGAGGGCGCGGTGCTTCCATGTTTCTTTACGACACTCTCAAGATCAGCGAAGTTCAGGCATTCGCGCCAGAAAGATGCCGTTAGTGCGATCTCGCCATCTATATCATTGGTGGTAGTTTCACTCGCACGCGAAGCCATCCGGGATTGCATCATTAGTCGCTCACTAACAGCATTAGCCGCTGATGCGATGTATTTTTGAAACATAGTATTCGACTAGTTGCTGCTTTGGATTAAAGCGTTCGATAAGATCACATTGCATTATCGCGCCTTCGATCACGTCAGTTTCATCAATTTTTTCCAGTTGGTTCTTCCGGACATAGCAGGGCAATACGTCTCCTCCGTCAAGCCATTCAAGAGCCATTCTATGATCTATCCATGCGTCGGGGACACTGACATCACACGGTACGCGGAGGTTAACTAGATGGTGAACGCTACGCTTAACAACGTGTACTGGTTGTTCCTTGATAGCCAGGAGTTGCTCAACAACCCAATGCCCGTCAGCGATTGTTAGAATGGCTTGTAGACTCAGACCCGTATCGCGAAGCACCGTTAACCCTCGACTTTTCAGCAACGCTGACGTCACTCCCGCTCGCAATCGAACAGACTTGTTGCGCGTCTGGAACGCCAAAGTTACCGGCGCGCGCGAGTCTGTACTATGGGACCAAAAATCGGTCGGCTCACCAAATGTGTCCACGTGAACGTCAGTGTAGCGCGCTACTGAGTCTGTGTTGGCAGATTCTGTAGTTTCAGCTGGTATCGGCAACTCGTACAAGTGGAGCAGTGTTGTCAGTGGTACTGAGGCAATATGCCAATTGGCGTCTTTGCGCGTCCAATTCAAGACCAGTGTCGCCCCGACATTGATAGTCTCGAACCCTGCTTCATACAACGACGGAGCTTTTATCTGTACCGTCAGGGTTCGTTCTCCAGTATCAATCTCAATAGTATAGACCGCCTCATTGCCAGGCAAATCGCTACTCTTGCGCTCAATGATCGTCGAGGCAACGCTGTCGAATCGATCTGGAATACCGTCCACTCGCGCAACGTTCCACCGCCCGTTCGCATTGCGACGTAATAGGCCGCGTTGTTCCGATCCCACAGCACCTTCAGGCAAGACCCCCGCCGTCTTCAGTATCTGGAAACTGATAGTCCCCGAGGCTTCATAGCCTGCGTCTGCAAAAAACGTAACACGAAAATAGGCTCTTCCATCAGCTGCTGCCGAGTCAATGATAAAATTGCCTATCATTTCATCCGGCGCGGAGGCTAGATCGAGAGCAGAGTTCACCTCTTTCTGATCATCCATTGTTAACTTTGTAACGCGCCAGAATCCATTGGATGATTTTGATACGGCCGCTGTGCCCTCTAGTGGTCCTTTTCGTACATCGATGCCTTTCGCGTCGTGTTCAAATAGTGTGACAGGGTGTGTGTCTCCCTTAGCTGTCGTAATGCTCGCTCGCCAGTAAAGGCCTCTGGCCCCCTTTTGCTCGTCGGACAATATGGTGATGCGACCAGAGATGTGTTGTGTGTTTTCGAAGTCTTTCGCTCGATCGTCTGTTAATCCGTCATGCTTTACAGCTGATTCCGGCTTAGACATCCCTTGTGCAGTCGACGGTGTGGATTCACCAGCAGTTAGCACAGAAGCACACAGGATTTCTCGAACCGACCATCCACCGTTACTTTTCTTGACAATCAACGCACGATGCGTTGATCCTGTCAAAGGTATTGCCGTAGATGAGCGTTCCCACACTTTCTCACCCAATGTTGCGACTACAGTGGCTGTCTGATCATCCTGTAAAGCACTTAAAATCTCGACCCTCCAGAAGCTGCCATACGGACCTTCAATGCGATCTGATGAAATTCGTATGTTTGTCTCCATCACTTCTGACATTATTCTCTGTCAACAGATAATTTAAATACTTGTTTCGTGGCACACCGCTAAGTTATAGAAATAATGTAAGCGCCAACGAATCAGGGTATCCGGCGTTTCAATCTACCCCTATTTCATATTCCACGGTAAGAGCGCATCAAGTGACTCGTCCGTGTCCGCAGCAGTAATATTGTCGAGCACCCATTGCATGTAGGCCATGGGTTCGACGCCGTTCGCTTTTGCACTTTCAATGAGTGAAAACATACAAGCGCTAGCCTTTGCACCCTCGGGTGAATCACTGAACAACCATGCGCGCCGACCGATCGCAAAAGGTCTGATGGCATTCTCGCACAGCACGTTGCTGATACACAGTTGGCCATGTAAGCAGTAGAACCCCAAATGATCCCACTGGTTGATCAGGTAGTTAATCGCTTTTCGGGTCAGCGTATCAGGGGCAACCTTAGGCTGCTTATCATCTAACCACTGCTTGATCTTGGCAAGTCGAGGTACCGCAATCTCTTGCCGCTTTTCAAAGCGCTCATCATCGTCAAGCCCAGCCCATTCACGCTCGAACCGGTACAACGCATCAATGTGTGACAACAGCACCATAGCAACACTGGGCTTACCATTAACAGACTTTTTCTGTGCCTTTATGGCTTCGACCACTTTGCGCCTGCCGTGATCCATGCAACCCAGGTGCACGATATTCTTCGCCGCGCACGGCTTATCGTAGCCTGAGTAGCCATCAGTCTGGACATAGCGACCACTGAAGTTTTCCAGTAGTTTTTCCGCTACTGCGCCACCTCGCGACTTGTCATAGTTGAACAATACGATTTCCCTACCGGGTGGGCCACCACGCATCACCCATATCCATTTGTCACCGGTTGGGACCATTCCAAGCTCCTTAAGTACTTGGAGCCTTGTTTCGTCAATCTGTAAATAATCACACTGCATCAGATGGGCATCCAACCGGCCTAGCAGCGGCTCAAGCGTCACTGACAGGCGAATGATCCAGTTGGCAAGTGTTGTGCGCGTTATTTCACCGCCAGAACGGGCCAATATTTTCTCTAACCGGTACAACGGTAAGCCGTCGGCGTACTTGGCAATGACTAACCACGCGAGCAAGTTGATTGACGCAACGCCCTTGCCAATCGGGTGAACAGGGCGAGTGGCGCTCTTTACGCTGCGCTCGCCATCCTCATCCAGATAAACCGCTTTCTCCTGCATGATCTCGATGACCTGGATCTGCGCCGGAATGTAATCAAGTTCCTCCTTCACTTTGCAGAAAAAGGTCTTTATCGCACCTTTACGCTGTTCGTCGCTTAGGAGGATGTATTTTTGTGTTCGCTTCAGATTGACAGAAAAACCCTTACGCGACTTATTAGGTTTTGGCGGAACCGGAGCATCATCTTCGCCACCGTCGTTGGTGTCTTGCTCTCCATCATCCGGGTCAGGTTCACCATCAGCTAGCAGCTCAGCCTCATCGGCCAACCAATCCTCTTGTGACAGGTTCTTTTCGCTGCTGGCACCAAACAGGCGCTGATCTTTGAGTCGCAGTCTCTCTTCAAGTACTTTGTTGAGTGCTTCTAAATTCCTGATCTCGGCGCTCTTCTCCTCCAGCGCTACATCCTTCTTCTCAAGCAGTGTTTTCTGCTCGAGCAACGCCACCATCAACGCATCAGGGGTCGGCAATGTGCCTTTGCCCAAGTGCGTAAAATCAACAGTGGATTTGCGTGAGAACATGCCTTGTATTATAGCAAATGGCGATCAACAAACCGACTCGTATCGCAATGTTTTATGCGGTTTCATACGAGTAATATCATACCCATCCAGTAGCCAGTTGAGCTGTTCGCCAGTGAGCGTCATAAGCTCAGTGCTTGCATCTGGCCAATGGAATTTCTCTTCCGCCAGGCTTTTGTAATACAGCACGAATCCGTTGTTCTCCCAGAACAGAATCTTCAA